>VWYH01010593.1:479184-538814 GCA_013399365.1 Pampusana beccarii
GCCGCAGCGGCGCCGGCGGGCAGCAGAGCCCCGCGGCACGCAGCGGAGGAGTTTGTCCCGGGCCCCGCCGGGAGCAGAGCCGGGCTGCAGGAGCCACCGCCAGCCCGGGGGGAAGCCCCGCGGTTCTCCCCCGAGCCCCCTTCCCCGGCTCCCGGGCGCCCCGAGCCGGCACAGGGCGCTGGGGTGGGGGCAAAGGGGGCGCAGGGAGCCGGACACGCCGCCCCCGGGAGCCGGCAGCGAGCTGCCAGCACGGCCGGGCTGCCGCCCCGGGCTGCGGGGCTGGGGGCACTGCGCGGGCAGGAGCCAGCGGAGGTGCGGAAGAGAGAAACTTCCTCCGAAAATCACTTCGTCCTTATTAGCAAAGAGGGGATAACACCAGCAGTCCCGCATCCTGGATCCGACTCCGCGGGCAACTTCACAAACAGGCAAGAAAAGCACAAAGAGCGGCAGCTTACCAACAAAAATGATGGTGCCCATGCTGCGAACACCATCACCGGGCTGGCGCGGGATGGCGGGAGCCGGACACCAGGTGCGACGCCAGGAGCAGCTCCCGAGCTGCCTGCTGCAGGCAGGGACGGGCAGGGACAGGTGGGCAGCAGCCCGGGGACACACAGGGTCTTGTCCATGGATGTGACGCTTGCCCCGAGAGACCCGCAAGCTCCTGGCCAGTTTGGGCACCCTGTTGCAGTCCCTGACGACAAACAAGAAGAAGCAAAAAGTAGATGGAAAGAAGGAAACTTTAATGTCTACCTCAGCGACTTGATCCCTGTGGACCGAGCCATCGCGGACACCAGGCCTGCCGGGTAAGATGCGCTTTCCCTGCACAGATAGCTGTGCCGTGCCCCGGGGAACCTGCTCGGTGGCTCTGGGGAGGGCTGCTGGGCACACCAAGGCCTTCGCTTCGCGCGTGCTAGTCATGAGACAGATTTTGCCTTTCCACGTAAGAGCGGCTTGTTATTAAACGTAAAACTGGGTAGAATTCACATCTCGTCCTAACCTGCTAAGCCCTGCTCCCCAAAGAGACTGGGGTACACAAGGGAGGCAATGGGGCTCAGGCCTCTTTGTGCCTTTAAACACTTTATCTGGTTTATGAGGTGTGGTACTGAGCACTGTTTGGTTCCAGTATTTGTGCGTTAGGTTACTGGAGCGCTCCTGCCCCCGATGGTTTGCCTTGGCAGCCCTGAGGTGCTGTCACACCCGCGAGCTGCCGCTGCCCTCCCCTCCGGGCAGGGGCACCCAGAGCCTCCCCTGCCCCAAGGGGCTGCTGGGGCTCCAGAAGCCTCTGCAGGACACAAAGCCACGCGCTGAGCTGGCGTGATTAAACAGGCTCGTGGGGCTGCGGCCGAGGCGGTGCGGGGTGCTCGCGGCAGCGATCCTTCACACGGAACAGCGGCACCTGGTGCTGCAGAGCCCAGGGGTCAGTGCCGCTCTGCAGGGGCAGCTTGGGAGACTCAGATCTGTGGTCACACACAGGGAGGGACACAGGTTTGATTTGGAAAACTACCATTCGGTTAGAGCTGTCCCCACAAAATGCGCCGCTGATTCCGCATATCTCAGTGTTCATCTCGTGCTCAGCTTTTCCCGCTGCAAAT
Source organism: Pampusana beccarii (assembly GCA_013399365.1). Classification (NCBI taxonomy): domain Eukaryota; kingdom Metazoa; phylum Chordata; class Aves; order Columbiformes; family Columbidae; genus Pampusana; species Pampusana beccarii. The sequence goes on from VWYH01010593.1 coordinate 480,777, forward strand.
GTCTCAGCCCCTGGGCGGGTGAGAGACCTGCCTCACGCAGAGACCCTCCGGTGTCCCTCTTCCTGCACTCGCGGGTGATGAGTGTGGTGGGATGGGAGTTGTGCCGTGAGCCGTCCCCCATCACACAGGCCAATGCACGGACATTCCCGCAGCACAGTCGGTGCTCACCTGTGAGCCGAGGTGAGGCCCCGAGAAGTGGGGCAGGGCAGGAGGGAGACAGCTGGACCGCTTTCTGGGGGCGGAGGATGCAGCCGCAGCAGACGCGTGTGTGCAGCTGAAAACCAGCGCTGTGTTTGGACTTTGACAGTGGAGTCCTGGGGCTGCGGAGCATGAACCAGCTCCTGGGAGCGCTGGTGAGCGCAGCCGCCTGGCTCGAGTGCACCCATCGCACGCCTGCCCGTGGAGCATCCGTTGCACACCTGCCCAGGAGGAACCGCATCGCTGCCTGGACGTCATGGGGACGCCTTGGCCAAACAAGGGTGCGTCCCTGGTGGCACTGCCTGGGACACGTGCTGCCACGCTGGGCAGGGGACGGGGGAGCTCCCTGTGCTGGCTCTGCCCTCAGCCCGCTGGCACGGCACAAATCGGGCCATCGGGGCCAGCTCTCAGCAACAGTGTTGGCAGCTCTCGGTGATCAAACAGCACGTTACCTTTTCACTGGAGTCTTCCAGTCTCTGCCAGTTTAGACTCCAGTTCCTCTTGTGATCCACGCTGGAGCACTGGCCTAGACCACTGAAATCTGGCCAACAGGAAACTTGCCGTCAGTCTGTCTGTCCGTGTGCAGCGCTGCTGCTTGCTGGGCTCTGCTTGCCATGCGGGTGCTCTGCGGAAGTGCAGGAGGGTCCCTCCGAGGGGAGCGAGCTGCGCCGCCCCACAGCTGCAGCCGCTTTGAATGACTCAGGAGCCCTGGACCGCGTTTCAGCCCAGCTGGTCCCTTTGTGCCTCTGCCCGCTCCCCCGGCTGCCGCCGGACCTCCTCCAGGACAGTCAAGTTACCGGGGTTTAGACAAGGGCCCAAATTTCCTGGCCTGGCAAATGAACTGTTGCTGGTGGGGTGTGGGTGCGGTGGCAGCCGCGGGGAGGGACCCCGGCCACCCCTGCCAGCGGAGGGGACGGGGCTGGCACCGCTGTGCCCAGCTCTGCTGTGCCAGGCTGCTTCCCAGCTCGGGGCCAGCAGAGCTGACCGCATGATGTTTTCCCAAAGCAACTTCAGAGCCTACTTTTTTCTGACTCTCAGGGTGATGTCAACAGAACACGAAGGAGATTTTTGTTTAAAAGCCTGTTTAGGGATGGGATTTCAAAAGGATTTGACTTCTACTTAACATTAGTTATATACTTATATATGCATAATACTTAATATATATATATGTGTGTCCATATATGTATATAGTTAGCAAAGTAATGCAGCCCAAACTCAGGGCATTGTGAAGTATCTTTTGCTGCCTAGGAATGTGACTTTTTTAGGTAAGAAGGGAGAGAAAGGTGTTCCCCAGTGTGAGGATTCCCACGGGTGCACGGGCTTTGGCCAGGACCCCATTTGCTGCTACTGGAGGGGCTGAAGAGAAGCCCCGTGAGCGGGTGCTGCTGGTGTCACACAGCCGGCACAGCAGAGAGGTCCGGTCACCACAAACCGAACCGTTCTGCTCCCAGCCACACGGTATCAGGCAGCACAGCACCTCCTGGCTAAGCCAGCCCTGGCACTGTCTGAGGTTAACCAGGCTACGGAAAGACGAGACATGTCCCGAGGATTGAGACACAGAGGAACTCTGAGGTTATTTTCACTCACCCCGTGATGAGCTGCGAAGCCCTGCAATACCTCTGGGTTTTCTTCTCTGAGCCGCGTGGTGCCCTGACGTGGATCTGAGCTGGCACCAGCTGGACCCAGGGGACCGTTCGTTGATAAGAAGTCAATTTTCCGTATACTCTCTGTGTTCTCTCCATTGCCGAAAGCAGAATGAATGCTGTTTTCATTGCCAAGAAATTCTTTTTCTGCACCCACAGATGGGCTGGTGCCTGTCCTGCCTGCGAGCTCTGCCCTGGAAGGACGAGAGACACAAACCTGCTCTCAGACTTCAGCTTATTGACAGGAGAGAGAAAGAGCATCCCGGCAATGTGTGTGTGTTCCGGGACAAGGTCTGGGGAGAGGAGGGGAGGGCTCGGCAAGTTCCGTAGCCTGGAGATCCATCAGAGATGGGAGAGCAGCGAGCCCTGCTCCCCACAGCACAGCGGAGCTTGAATTGCAAATGGGACATGAGAAAAGCTGCTCCTCAACCTTTTATTCAAATGCTGAAGACGCAGGCCTGACCCAACTGCCCCGCATTTTTGGCTGTCACAGAATAAAATGACAAACTCACAGATGGGAAAAATTTTATCACTCCCTGGGACCCGCCGGTGTGTATCGCTGGCTGCTGGCGAGCGAAGCAGCTGCTTGGAGCCCTGCACATGGGTTTGGGGCACAGCCAGGCTGGGGTGTCCCTGGGGATGTGGGTGCTTAGGGAGTGGGATACGTGATGCTCAGGGAGTGGACCCGCCAGTATCATCATACGTGAAATTCAGGTGCTTGGATGTTTTCCCAAGCTCCCCGGTCCCCTGCTCTAGGTGCAGAAGCTGGACTAGGCAAGTCTTTCTTGCTGTTTGCATGTTTGACAAGTTGCTGTTTTCCTGCGTTTTTAATGTAATACCAATTCTTTGTTCCCAGCGAGGTTGTCTCGGGCAGCCCGGGATCCCAAACGCTGCGGGTGCCCGGAGCATCATCGGATCCTTCCCGCAGGAGTCCCCAGGGCCAGCGGTGCCGACCTGGGGCCGGCTGCACTGTTTGCTCGTGGGAAGGAGATATTGTCACCTGGGCTGGAGTGCTAAAAAGGGATCCCTGTTAGAAAAGAGCCAGTGTACCCCATCCCACAGGGCTGTGTGGAGTTTCCCCTTCACCTCTCTGCTCCCTCCCCTGACAAAATCCCATTGCAGGAGTTTGCCTCTATATTTCACATCTGGCAATTCCTCTTCCTTGCATGTTTCCCCAACAAACCCTAAGCCTGCAGGGTTTGGGGAGTGTGACCGGCCGGTGCCTGTGAGCCCGTGTTGCTGTTGCAGGTGCTCGGAGCAGCGGGTTCACGACGACCTCCCGACCACCAGCATCATCATGTGCTTCGTGGATGAAGTGTGGTCCACACTGCTCCGCTCCGTTCACAGCGTGCTCAGCAGGTCTCCTCCGCACCTGATCGAAGAACTCATTTTGGTGGATGACTTCAGCACTAAAGGTAAGTGAAGCTTCTTCTGCCTTTATGAAACTAATATAACTTCAGGCCAAAATACAATTTGTTCTTTGTAATTCAATTCTGGACTGTAGAGAGAAATCACATTTTCTCCTTTCGCTGTATTGAAGCGTATCCCCAGCCGGCGCCGTTATCTCTGCAGACGGGGGATCAGAGGGCAGAGGGGTGGCTGTGGGGGTCGAGCAGCAGTGCTGGCCCCATACCCTGCCAGACTTTGTCATTCGCATCTCCCCCATCCCGCCCACTCACTCAAAGAGCTGCCAAGTTCACAGCTGGGCGTTGCGCGCACTTCCCCGGGTGCTCAGAGGCCGGGGCAGTTGCAGTAACAGCAGTGGGGAGCCGGGCCCCTGTGCACACACCGTGGCTTTGCGCGGTGCCCGCAGGCGGTCCGGGTGATGCCCAGCCGCTGCTGTGTAATGCTTTGCCTCTCTGCTGATCTCAGACCTTAAGAATTTGGGAATGATGTAATTTTCCAACTGCTGGTCCTTCAGGGAAAGTGCTGTCTCAGACAAACTTCAGAGCTCCTGCCACGCATACAAAGAGCCTACAATGCACTGAGACAATAGATGCAAAAAAGAGGAAAGAGACTGAGTATGCTCATTTTTGAAATAGTCATGAAAACATGTTCAGACCATTTCCCCTCAAAAGCATCTCTTCAAGTTTCCTCTTTACTTTCTCCCTGTGGCTTCCCTTTGTATCTGAGCAGCAGCAATAACCGACAGCAAACCTCTCCGCAAACGTTTCACCTTCGGAGCCTTTCAAAGCTCTTACCTGGCTTTTAACTGCAAACAGTTACATTTTCCTGGAGAAAAGCAAAGAGTATTGATGAGGCCCGTGCATGAGGGAGCTGGGGTCCTCCCTGCAGCCCAGATGGGACAGTGGGTGACCCGAGGGGACAGAGGTGACCCAAGCGCTCGGAGCAGCAGCAGCCGCAGTGCAGGGCCAGAGGGTCCCGGGCTCCTCTGCCAGAGAGAAACCATCCATGGCATCCGAGTCCCCCAGACCGCCTTTCTCATCCCTCTTTGTCTTGAGAATTTACCACCAGCTGCCTCCACAGCCGCAGGAAACCATGACAAAAGCAACCTGGAAAGCAGAGATGTGCCACAGCAAACCCTCGTGTGGCTTAAACCCGGCCTGAGTCCTTAAATGTGGTGCTTAATATCAGGAAATTTGTAGAGCACAAAGGAAATATTTCTTTTTAGGCAAAGGAAAATAATTCATAACCATATTTAAATTGCAATTATAGTGCAATGAAGAAAAGCAAGTCATTGTGGAGTCTTTGAGCAGTCATTCAATACCTGGTTTGGATCATGAGCTGGGTCAGTCGTCCTCACCCTCTCCTTCTCTGCAGAGTACCTCAAGGAGAAGCTGGACAAGTACATGTTGCGGTTCCCGAAAGTGAAGATCCTCCGTCTCAAGAAGAGGCACGGTCTGATCCGGGCCAGGCTGGCGGGAGCGGAGATCGCCAAAGGTGGGACAAAAGCCGTTTCACAGCCCTGTCAGGACCCTCCCCTTCCAGCACTGAGTTTAGTCCCCTCCCCATGAACCAAGGGCATCCTGGAGAAGAGAAGGCTCCAGGGAGACCTTATTGTGGCTGATAGGAAGGATGAGGACAGACTTTTAGAAGGGTGTGTTATGAGAGGACAAGGGGTGATGGTTTTAAACTAAAGGAGGGACATTCAGGCTGGACACAAGGAAGAATTTTTTTTTTTACAATGAGGGTGGTGAGAGCCTGGCCCAGGTTCCCAGAGAGGTGGTGGCTGAACCATCCCTGAGACATCCCAGGCCAGGCTGGATGGGGCTCTGAGCAACCTGAGCTGGTGGAGATGTCCCTGTCATGGCAGGGGGGGCACTGGGGAGCTGGGGAGGGCCCTCAACGCAAACCATCCTGTGGTTCTACAATTCTATGATCTTTTTGGTGTGTGAAGCACGAGGGGCTGAGGAGGGGATGAGCTGGGCCTTATCTGGCCCCTCAGTGTGGCCCTGGCTGGCCACAGTCGGCACCTCCAGCCGTGGCCCCGCTGTTTGCACTGGCACCAAAACAGCCATTTCTGCGGTGAAAACGTGCTCTGGGCTGTGGGCGGGAGGGTTTGGGGAGCCGTGGGGGGCCGTGGCCCCACCAGCAGCACCCCGAGCCCGCGGGAGGGCACGGGGCGCCCGAGGGTGACGCTGGCCCGGCCGCTGCCGCAGGCGCCGTCCTGACGTTCCTGGACTCGCACGTGGAGTGCAACGTGGGCTGGCTGGAGCCGCTGCTGGACAGGGTGCGCCGGAGCCGCGCCAAGGTCGCCTGCCCCGTCATCGAGGTCATCAGCGACAAGGACATGAGGTGAGGCAGCGCACGCCCCCGGGAGACCCCGCATCCCCACCAAAACCCTTCTGGGCCACCAGCGTCTTAACCGCAGGCGCACACGGGTCCAGACCTCCCAGCTGGCTCAGCCGTGTTTCACGAGGGACGTGGAATGTCATTGTATATCAGAAATTAACCTTAGCAGTGGACGTGGCCCCTTCACTTATTGCACACAGCTTTTCCTTTTTGATGACTTGTAGTACATGAAGAGGATTCCTGATGAAATTTGTTAAAATCCTGGTTTAATTACATACAGATATTCATCTTCACTCATTAAGGGTGACATTTCAATCAGGAATGTGACTCAGAATTAGTCATCCCGATCTTTTATCTGTTTAGTTACATGACCGTGGACAACTTTCAGCGTGGGATTTTTACTTGGCCAATGAATTTTGGATGGAGGCAGATTCCACAAGAGGTCATCGAGAAAAATAAAATCAAGGAAACTGATATAATAAGGTAAAAAAAGGCAAATGCGAGAGCTTTGTGAACCAGCTTGTTCTCTTTGTTAATAATCTGGCAAGAAAGGCTCCTTTGAGGCCAAATGTTCTTTGCTCGCGAGGACGCAGACGATGGCACATTGTGGGCCCAACAAGCCGTTCTCACCTCCTGCGGCACTGCTGGCGTTTGGCCGGCGCTGCCAGGGCCAGGGGAGCATTCCGTTGCTTTTTTCCCTTCCATGCCCCATCATGGCTCTCAGGCTGGGTGAAGACACCTAAATATAATCTACTTTATCGCTGCATCTGTCAGCCTGCAGTGAAGTGACAAGTCGGGGTCCTTGCTGTCCCTGCAAGCGCGGGCTCAGGCCCGTCCCCAAGCGTTTAGCAGCCGCAGCTTCTTGGTGGTTCTCTCATCAAGGCCAGGGGAAGGGACGGGCACCCCCCCACCCGCTGACATGCTGTGTGGCTTCTCTGTTCCAGGTGCCCGGTCATGGCAGGTGGCCTCTTTTCCATCGATAAGAAGTATTTTTTTGAGCTGGGGATGTACGACCCAGGACTGGATGTCTGGGGAGGTGAAAATATGGAGATTTCATTCAAGGTATGTGACTCTCTCACACCTGCGTCCCGCCAGCCTGGCTGGCTGCTCGAGGCTCAGGAGGGGCCCCCGTGGCAGCCCCATGCTGGACACCCCATCCCTCCCACCGTTCAGTTGCTTTTCTGCTTCTCTTCTGGCTGGCACAAACCAGCACTCCACATTTCCCTGTGTTTCTATCCAAGCAACCTCTGCTCCTCAGGTCTGGATGTGCGGCGGAGAGATTGAGATCATTCCGTGCTCCCGGGTTGGGCACATTTTCAGGAACGACAACCCTTATTCCTTCCCGAAAGACCGGGTGAGCACAGTGGAGAGGAACTTGGCCCGCGTGGCCGAGGTCTGGCTGGACCAGTACAAGGAGTTGTTCTACGGCCACGCGTACCACTTGGTCTTGAAAAACCTGGACGTCGGTGACCTGACTCAACAAATCCAACTGCGAAAGAAGCTGAAGTGCAAAAGTTTCCAGTGGTACCTGGAGAACGTCTACCCAGACCTCGAAGCTCCCCTGGTCAAAGCCAGCGGGCTGGTATGTACCCAAACCACTTGCTGTCCTTCAGTTAAACGTGTTTGCAGGGGCTGTCCAGGGACTTGGTTGCATCCCAGTTTGTCTCTGAGTTGCTTCCCGGGCACTGGGAAACAGTTTTGAATATTTAATGTGTCACGGTGGCCTGGGTTCCCCAGTGTTTTTGTAAGGTCACAATTCCGAGAGATGGTTTCCTGCTGAAGAGCCAGTTCAGTATTTGAACAGCAGCCACGGCCAGGGGATGTGTCCTGGGGTGGCAGGTCCAGCGTCCTTACCCTGCACGGCTCTTTGGCCATGGCAGGAGGGTGGAATCGGTTTTTGGGGCAGTGAGCAGGGCTGGGGTTGCAGCGGGGCTGGGGTTGCAGTGGGGCTGGGGTTGCAGCAGGGCAGGGTTTGCATTGGGGCAGGGTTTGCATTGGGGCTGGGGTTGCATTGGGGCTGTGCCGCCAGCAGAGCGCAGCACAAATCCGCGTTTGCTCGCGCTGCTCAGCCGGGCACAGCCTGGCAGCGCCCGTCCCTGCGTGAGGACGAGGTGGCAGAAAACCCGCAAAGCCCGTTTGGGTTCCCCGCTCTGTCCTGCCCCGTCACCCGCTCACTGGCGGAGCCGGGGAGCACAGTGGGTGACGCTCCGTGTCACCTGCGCTGTCTCTGCTCCCGGCAGCTCCTTGTGCAGCCATTCCCGGGTGTTCAGTGTTGCTCCACCAGCATCACAAGGTGAATCAAACAAGAATAAAAGGTGGGTTCTGAATTTGGCCCAGCCCTGAGCCTCAGCAGAACGTTGGCTGCCGCTTTGAACATTCCAAAACCTCAAATCCGCAGCTCAGAAAAGATACAACACTGATTGCTAACTGGTTATAACTGAAATAACAGAAGTAAAGTATCTGGTGTGTTGGCAAAGTTACAGTGATGCCAGGAATGAAAACCAGAGGGTTTGCTGCCTTCCCTGCCAAGCCCGTCTCGGGTGCCGTGGCAGGAGCGGCCTGGCCAGGCCCGCGGCGAGGACTGGGCCGCCTGTCCCCTCCGTCCCTGCCAAGGCACCCGGGCCTGGTGCCACAGCCCTGCTGGGCCAGGAAAGAGCCTGGCAGCTGTTTGGCTGCGTGTGGGGCTTGTCTGAGGGCCAAGGGCGTCACGGGAAGGGTCCCGGCCTCAGGGTCCCAGGGGACCTGTCGGGCTCTGCCGGGTGCTGGGGGTGGCGCAGGGACAGTGAGGGACAGCAGGACACCGCGTCCTCGGGGCACTCGGCACAGCTGGGACAGCTGCAGGGAGCCGCTGGCTTGGCGCTTCGGCAGGTCAGGAGCTGTGCAGCTGTTGGGACACGGCCTCGGTCCCGCTGTGGCGGCAGCGGCCGGTCACCGCTCCGAGCAGCCGCAAGGGGACACGCCAGGGGACAAAACTGTCCTGTGGCCAAAGCCCTGGCCCGCGCTGCCGTCCGGAGGGCGCGTCGGGGTTACACCAAGGGCTTCGTTGCCACGTTGGCTCCAGTGGTGTTTCTTAAAAGCAATTAGCAGCAATAGTCTCGAGAACAGGAAATTTCTTGGAAAATATTCACTTTTTCAGCTCTTCTGTTTTCAACCAGAGCAATAAGACTTCATGTCAAATTCCATGCAGAGCAGTTAGACTATACAGAGAGACCTTTGTTTCAGCTGAACCAAACCTCAGCTTTTCAGAGGTATTTGTGAAAATTTTCGAGGTGTTGCCTTGCTTTGTCCTGATTCAGGCCACCTGAATCACTCTTTTATCTTCATTCTCAATATTTAATAGGGCAGAAAATCTGTTTTTCAGCTAGCTCTGCAAATTCCAGCTGTGCTGAACGCTATCCAGAGTTACTTGAGTAACTGTTTGCTGAATAGCCTATTTATTCACCAGGATTAATTCCTAAGTTCTTCAGAAATTCCGAAAGAAGGAGAAGGAATGACATTAGTAGGGGATCGGAGACGTGAGCAGCCCCGGTTGATGCCGGGCCAGGGCTGTCAGAGGAGCTGTTGCGGATGAGTGGAATGCACCTCACTCAAAAGAGAGCGGCAGTAATGTATTTTAGTGAGCTAAAAGAATAATTTGGCAGGGTTCAGTGGATTTGATGGAATTTAACAAAGTCTAACAGGGCTTTGCCAAGGTTCAGTAAGTTTGATGGCAAGGCTCACCTTATTAATTACTGCATGGAAGAAATATACAGAGGAAAATGGAGTTGGGCTCAAGTTAGGATGTTTTACACAGAGACCAGAGATGCAAAGGGTAAGGAAAACCTCCTGTTGGGTCAGGAGGTTCAGAGTGCTCCCCTTGCTTTCTGAACTCCTTATGGAGCCCAGGTGTGGCCAGGTCCAGTCTGAGGTCAGACTTAGTCAGTGGTTTAAGGGTAAGGAAGAAATACATAGAGTAAGGAAGACCCTCCCATTGAGTCGCAAGGGTCAGAACAGACCCCTTGCTTTCTGAACTCCCCAGAGAGGGGTCTGTGTGTGGCTGGATCCAGACTTAGTCTCAGACTTGGTCAATGGTTTATGTCTAAGGATAAGGAATACACAGGTTATGATAATTAATGTTGAATAGTTACGTGGATCAGTAATGAGCTGGGATGGGTCCATGCAGAGCCGGGCTGGGACCCCAGAGCCGGGCTGCGACCCCAGAGCTGAGTTTGGACTGTCCAGAGCTGGGCTGGGACCCCAGAGCCGGGCTGGGACCCCAGAGCTGAGTTTGGACTGTCCAGAGCTGAGTTTGGACTGTCCAGAGCTGGGCTGGGACCCCCGGGCTGGGCTGGGACCCCGCGCGGTTGCCGCAGCAGCTGTGGGGGGCGGCTGCTCACCTCCACGCTGTAGCAGCAGGGAGGGATTCTGCAGTTGTTACTGTTGGGAGCTGTTGTTTTGGGGATTTGCAAAACGGGAACATGAACTACGTCCAAAAAAAACCAAAAAAAAGAATTTATCTCATCTAGCCTTGAACATTTCTGGAAAGGGCTAGTTTCAAGCCCTTTTAATGTAGAAAAACATGTGTCATGGACCAGATGTGCATTTACAAACCCCTCCAAGGACTCTTACCCATCATTCCTGCTTTGCTCAGTTAACTGGACAGTATTAATCAGCGTCCCGTGAATCCAGCAGGTTAACAGCAGTGTAACAGCCCCTCCTCTTTCTTGGGAATTTATGTCTAAATTTGTGTTTTGTTGCTATTTTCTAGCTTGTTAACGTAGCCATGGCAAGATGTGTCACTGTGGAAAACACCACTCTGGCTTTGGAGACGTGTGATGTTACCAACAAGGTAAGGACACCCTGCGTACAGGGTATGTGATGCTGGGTTTAGTGCATGGCACAGAGCCCCTGTACCTCGCCATGGTGACTGTCCCCTCCCCGGGAGCTAATGCCATCCTTCCCGCTGGGGACATGGCCAGACGGTGCCCGGGAGCAGCGAGGGGCAGGAGCTGCCTGTTTGCAAAGCCTGTAGCCAAGCACCAACCCCAGAACCAGCCCATCCAGCCCATCCCTTTCCAGGCTGTGTTTTTAGGCAGTTCCTGGTATTTTCTTGCTGCTCGTGCCCAGGCCAGCCCACAGGTCGGGGTGTGTCGCGTACCGGGATTTAACCACGTGCACCCCGATGCTGGGTGCAAGCCAGGGGACAGGGCACAGGTTTGGGGTCTGGGCTGCTGTCGCTCCTGGAGCCTGCACCGGGCTGTCCTGAGACTTTCAGCTCTGCAGATCTGTAGGAAAGGTCTGTCCGTGGATCTCGGCTTTCCTCACCCCCGTGGGGACAGGAGGTGGTGGGGAGAGCCTCTGCCAGCCCACCGGGGCAGCGAGCGGGCTCACAGCTCTGCCCGTCTGTCCCGCAGCACCAGCAGTTCAACTACACGTGGCTGCGGCTGATCCAGCACCGAGAGCTCTGCGTCTGCCCGGCCGGCCCCGCGGGAGCCCCCGCCCTGCGCCGCTGCCACGGCCGGAGCCGCAGCCTCACCTGGCTGCACCGCTCCCTGGTCACCTTCCAGCCCCACATGGTGAGTGAGCGCCGGCCAGGGCAGCCACGGGCCCTGGTCCGTTTGGGGACAGCGAGGGCAGTCCCTGGTCCCTGTTTGGGGACAGCGAGGGCAGTCCCTGGTCCGTTTGGGGACAGCGAGGGCAGCCCCGCCGCGGTCCCTGCTCGGGACGGTGTACCCCAGCCCTCTGGTCTGGCTTTGCCAAACCGTCCTCTTACCCAGGTGAAGCGTTCGTGCCCCAGCACCCCTGCCTGTCCCCGTGGGGACAGGGACACGTGCCCTGCCGTTGCATCCGTCCGAGCGCGGCACGTCCCGGCAGGGCTGGGGACACGCGGGCCGTGCCGAGGCGCTCGCTCTCTCCAGGGGCTCTGCTGCCCGCACCACGGTAACAAAATGTCCCGGTTTTACATAGAAACCGTCAATAGTACTTAGGTGGGGATTACTCTGTATTGATTGGCATCCAACTCAGTGGTGTTTTAAACGAAAGCATTTATGGAGAGGAAAAGAATAGTTACTTACGTTTATTACTTGCACTGCAAAAAGCAAGAGAGTTGCAACTGTATCTCTGTCAGCCTGGTGTAATTAGTTGTCCAAAATGCTATGGAATGGCCTGCTTTATGTTTAAGAAAGAAATACTCTTAATTTAAGAAAGCAAAAATGAAGCCAAGTATTATCATATCGACAAGTCCATTCCTTTCAAAGCCAGATCACTGCAGCACCAAGGCTCACCTTGGGTGTTTTGTGAAAAATACATGAAAATTGTCACTGGCTTAGGAGTCCAGGCAGCAGGGCAGTGTTTGTCTCCGGTTCCAGCCCGAGCTCTCCTCAAGCCGTGAGTGAGGTGTGTTTGGTGTTCTCTGGTGCACAGTGAGGTGTGTTCGGTGTTCTCTGGTGCACAGTGAGGTGCGTTCGGTGTTCTCTGGTGCACACTGAGGTGTGTTTGCTGTTCTCTGGTGCACAGTGAGGTGTGTTTGGTGTTCTCTGGCCGCAGCAGGGACGGGTCTGGCTGCCCTGAGGCGGGGGCACTGTCACCTACCTGGGGACAAGTGGCCTCGGTCCATACAGTTGCATCAGCCTTCACAGGTGGCAGCAGTAGGAGTGTGAAGAGCAGCTCCACGGCTGGTGAACGCTGACCAAAGGGGTTACGGTGCTTTGCCATCTGCTGTCACGGTCACTGTGTTAGATTAATGACGTGAAGTGCATTTACTATATGCACAAAGACCCAGCTGGTGCCCAGGCAGCACTCCGGATGTCATTTCAGGAGTATTTCATCCAGATAACCAGCTGGTGGTAAGAAATGCCGTAGCGCTCGTTGGTGACACGGCCGTGTCCCTGGCCTTTGGCAGCACTTGCAGCCTCGCCGTGCTGGCCTCGCGGGTTGAGGGGATAACACAGGTGTGAGAAGAGAAAGGACGGAGGTCACTCAGACTCTGCATCCTTTCATAACCCAGTTTGCTGCCCCAGCATTTGGACTTCATTGCTAAATTCCCTAACGTCCTTTTCAGCGCAGTAAATGTGCTTTGAGTTCATCAGCCAAGAAACTCCGAAATATGAAAATCAGTCTCCTGCTGTTTGTTCCCCTGCTATGGCAAATAGCCCCTGGAGTGAGATCCTTTGCATGTGAATTGCCATGGAGAGAACTAACCTTTCCATTTCCAGTGCAGGAAAAGCCAGGGAGCACAGAGGTGTGGGGGATCCCGGTTTTGGCGCAGGCTTTCGATCCCACCCAGACGTCTCTGTTAGTCAGCAAAGAGATCTTACGTGTTAGCAAAACGCAAACGAAGGGCACACCATAAAGAATCAAGCTTTCTTGAGGGAAAAACAGAGCTGCTGTTGCATGAGTCCTAAAGCCTAAGCCTGCCTAAAGCCTATGCCTAACTCGAGCCCTCTCTTTTTCCCCTGCAGACCGACCACATCATCTCCGGGCACCTCCAGCCACCGACATGCTTGGAAGTGGATCCGTCTCACAAAGCCCTGAGGGTAAATGCCTGTGACTCTGCAAATCCTTATCAGAAGTGGCAGTTTGGCAATTACTATGTGGACTGAAGGGAGCACAGCTGAACCAGGAACGCGGTGTTTCCATCTTGTGAACTCAGCAAGGGCATCTGTGCGACTTGTGACAGCAATTGCAAAACTGGAAGTTCATTTCCAAATGATAACTGAAATCTGTAACTTAAACCAGCATATTGAGGGACCAGAATACCAAGAGCAGCACATCTCGTTTACTGATGGATGAAACAGGTGTGGTTTTCTCTCAGCATGGGAGACCTTGGCAAAGACTTAAATAATTTTCCGTATTATTAAGTGGAAATATTTTCTGAAGTCCCCAATCCTACTGTAAGCAAACCTCCATCAGTTGCCCCCGGACAACGGCATAAGCCACAGAAGCACTTCCAGGGCTCTGTAGTCTGCAAACAGCAAACTGGGCTGCTTATTCTTCCATGGCCTGAGAAAATGGAAGTTTATTGACCAATGCATTAAAAAATCCATCCGACGTGCCCGTGCTGGGCCTGGCCGCAGGATCCTGCCCAGTGGGACCATCGCCTCCGACAGATGAGGATCAGGGTTCCGTTAGGAATCGACTGCATATTGAAAAAGCCGCCTTTCAATGACGAGCGTCGCACGCACGTCTCTCAGCTGAGCCTCCCCGTCCTGCCATCACCGAACCTCCTACCTGTTCTGACTCTTCAGAAGGCCCCGGCCCAACATTACCTCTCAGGTGGCGGATCAGCGCTGACGGCAAATTGCAGATGAGTCTGCCAAAATATTGACTGGTCCAACAGATTTTTCCCTGTCAGCTCCTATTGCTGGTTTTCTCTCCCTCCTTCGGCTCAGCTAGCCTGCAGTCACCATCAGAAAAATGACACGGATGTTGTTTGTGCAGTCATCTTTCATCAGGAGCATGGATTTCATCGCGCTGTTTGCTGACATTCACTCGTCACTGAGCAGGCGGCGCGGCCGTATGTCACGGTCACATCCCATTGCCAGGCCTGTCACTCGTACCCGGCTCCCCGGTGGTGTAAATGCTCACTTCCACGGTGGCATCTTTTGCTTGGAGACCGCAGCGTGCCTTGGGGGCGGCTGGCAGTGAGCTGAGCCCCGGCTCTCACACACCGTTCAGAAGCGCTTGGGTTGTACCCATCACCCCGCCTGCCAGAAACGGGAGCGTTTTTTCCGGCAGACGTGGCAATGGGCGTCTCGCTCCTCCCGGTGAGCTGCCCGCGCCTTTGCCGTCCCCACGGACGCGGCTGGGTCTGCGTCACACCAAGGGGTTTGGGTTCTGTGAGCGCTGGGAAAGCGGCGGCACGGCAGGGGGGCTGGGGACAGGAGTGACCCCGGTGGCAGTAAGGGGAACCGGGCAGCTTTCCTGAAGGAGAACAAGCGCTGCGGCGGGCAGGGACGCGGCTGCCATCGAGGACCCGCAATCCAAGCGGCCGTGGTTGGAGGCACCATTTGGGTTGTTTTGTTTTGTTTAGTTTGTTAAAAAGTTTTTGAAAAGGGAATAAAAGGTAATAGATGAAGTTTCTTCCTCTGAGCACTGTGTGTTAGCTGTTTCTGACCCACGTGGGCCCTTTCTAGGGGCTCTCCGAGTTCTGCCAGGCTGACCCGCAGACCGTGGCTGCAGAAGAACCTCCGGCACTGCAGGAACCCAGAGAAATTATTTTAGGCTAAGGCCGGGTCTGTAGTTACCACATCCCAGAGCTGGGCCTTCTGATGGACATTCCCCCCGCTGTTCTGCCAAAACCAGCCCTGCTCCCGGGGGATGCTCAGGTCTTGGGCGCCCACCCCCTCGCTCACCCAGCGGCTCCACCACGTGCCAGGACCCCAGCCGTGCACCCAGCATCCCGTGCCCACACGTGCCCGAAGTCTGCAAGCTGTGTTTTAGCTGTCACCCGGGCTATAAACCGAATGTTCATAACTGTTACACATGTACGATAAAATGAGGAAAAAATGCTGCCTTTTGCTGGTGCAAGCAGAGGGCAGACACCTCCCGCCAGCCCTGCTGACACCCTAAAACCTCCGGCTTCTCCACAGCACTCACAGGTACTCGCTTCACTTCTGGTTTTTATGTCACTTTGGTGTTCTAATGTTTTCTTCTCTATTGCACTTTTAAAGTTGCAGCAAAGCGAATTAGTTACTGACATTCGGAAGTGTAAATGGGGCCGGACGGCACAGTGAGGAGGAGACACTGGGGCCGGTCAGCTGGGAGCAGCACTTTGCACCCCCAGCTCAGCGAGTCGCCCAAGGCCCAGGCGCTGGTCACATCTTTAAGAGCAATGTGTCACTCTTACGGGAACTGCGGCGGGGGGGCAGCTCTCAGCGACAAACAAACCCGCACTATAAGTTCGTACAAGCAAAGCTCTGAACTTACACAAACCAAAGTGCGAATAAACAAGTCTGAATGGCACAATGAGGGCTGTGTCTGGGCTGTACAATACAGAATTGCCATTTATTATGTTCACATTGCCAATAAATAATTGCCTTTATGTAGAACAAGAAAAGTCAAAATGATACTCAGTGCTGCTGGAGATGTAAAACTAATCCTTAAAAAAAGCACTTAAGGCTGAAGGAGCCGCTGCGGCCGAAGTCGGAGTCTAACTCTGTTCTCACCTCCGCTCCCTCCGTGAGCTGCCTCGGCTTTCCCAGGTGCTCTCTGGGATGCCATTTGCAAAGCTCAGTCCCTACTCAAGACAAATCTGTCTGTAAAATAGTTTAAAAAAAAGACAGCATCGACAATAATGTAGTCACACAAAGGTTTTTAAAAATGGAGAAAGGTGGTGTTCAGATGACAGAAAAAAACAATTATGCCTAAAACTTGCCTGGCTTTGACAAAAAAAACCCAAAATCTTTAAAATTTTGCATCTAAACTTAGCGCAAAAATTGAGAAGACGCGTAAGAGAGTGCAGACTGGTGGGATCTGGAAAACACAGGTTTCCAGCAGCGGCAGGTTCAGGGGCGAGCACGGAGGCACACACGGGCAGGACACACTGTGTCTGAGCCGCTGTGCCCCCGCCGGCCCAGACCCGGTGATACCAGTCACCAGTGCCACCACTGTCCCCGGTGCCACCTCCCCATCAGGCTGTGCCTGGCTGGCGGGCTGGGCACCGCCACCAGCCTCGCTGCCCTCTTACCTTGCTTAATCCCTGCACATCAGCACCTACCCACGAACACAAGCAATCTCTGTCCCAGCAGCACCATTTGGAGACGGAGGTCACTGTCACCATGAGCCACCAGCACAGAGGGACAGCGAAGCAGCGGCTGCGGCTGCAAACAGCGTCTGTACAGCTGCCATGGCCCCAGCAGCCTGGCTGAGCCGCGGCGCTGCCCGCTCGGCCCCAGCACGGCTGGCGGCACCGGCCACGTGTGTGTCGGCAGCCGAGGAGCCCCAGCCAGCTCAGGACATCCTATTGTGTGAACACGGTTACACAAGTTGGATAGAAAACAAGAGGATAAAGTTTAAATCAAATGGTATTATCATTAGCAAACTGATTATTTATTTTCCTGCGCTACGGATGTCTCCACCCACTGTCAAAATGAAGATGTTAAATGTTCACAGTGTATTATGAAATCATATACAAAAAGGAAAAAAAGCAGTGACCTTACATTGTGTGGACAGACACGTCTTGGGGGAACCAAAAAAGAAAACCAAAAACCAGAGTGAACGCTCGGCTCGTTAAGTAATTCCCCACCTCAGTTTATAAGTGCATCATGGATTCAAACTCATCGATTCGTTGTTTGGTGTTTCCTTTTCTAATCCTGCGGTAGGAGATTGTGTTGTATCTGGAATAGCTGTGTCTGGAGATGTCATTTTTCTTCCCCGGGCTGGGCTGCTCCCCGGGTTTCTCGGCCGGGCTGGTGCAGCCGGGGCTGCTGGGGGGCGATGCCTCCTTGCTGCCGTCGTGCTGCTTTAGGCAGGATGCTTCGCCATTCTCCTTCTTGATTTCGATCACCTGAACTTCATCCTCTTCTGTGTCCTCCTCCTCCTCCTCCTCCTCCTCCTCCTCCTCCTCCTCGGCTGCGTTCCCTCTCCCGTCGGTGCTGGCTCCGAGGGTCCCCGCGGTGTCCCCGCCAGGGCTGGCTGCTGTCCCCAGCTCCGGCTCCTCGCTGTCCGCAGGTGTCCCCGCGCTGCCCGGCCCTGCAGCAGCACAGAGGGTGTGCGGTGAGGACATTCAGCGTCACTTCAGTGCTCCCGTTGCCCCTGCTCTTGGGGCAGCACCGCTCCGGTGACTGAGCAGCTCCCGCCACCCGAGCACCCACCCCGCAGAGCCTGCCTGGTGTGGAGCATCCCGGCTTCAACCCTGGCACCGCGGGTGCTTGCACGTGCTTTAGAAAGGCTTCGCACAGTCTCAAACTCACTGCTTACAGCTAAACGCCCCTGCATTTTTTACGGCCCATGTCTTTCGTACCACCTTTCCCAGGGAGCCTTCCCTGCTCCCTGGTGTTAAAGGGAGAAGCGATGAAGATGCCAGCAGTCGAGCCCTGAGGAGGGAGGAGCAGCACAGCATCCCTGTGCCCCAGAACCAGGGGACACTGCAGCATCCCCGTGCCCCAGGACTGGGGCACTGCAGCACCCCTGTGCCCCAGAACCAGGGGACACTGCAGCACCCCCGTGCCCCAGGACCAAGGCACTGTCCGTCCCTGCGTGCAGCCCATCCACCCGTCCTCTCAGGTCCCCAGCTGGCCAGTGTCCCTCTGTGGGCCCTGCTCTGCCACCTTCCCAAACAGCTTCCCCAGCTCTCTGGTTATCGCCCTGGGCAGGCGCTGGGCCCCACGAGCCCCGACCCCGCGGGGCAGCCCCGCTGTGGGACCGGGGTCCCGTGTCCCCGCGGGTGCTGGGTGCCCACCCGGCCTGACGTCCCCCCTCGCACCGTGGCCCAGCAGGCTGACATGGCTGACTCCCATTCATCCTGTTTGGCAGGCTCTGCCCTAAACGATGCTTTCCTGCCGCGACAAATGGTCTATTCAACATTTCGCCTGTGGGGTCCCGAGTATTAATTAGACTAAATTGGTTAGGTACTAAAAAGCTGCCTGCAATTTAGAGATAAAGTGCTTGTGGCTGGGGGGCAGGGGAGTGCAGGGGGCCTGCGAGAGCTTTTAATAGGTTTTATTGTGTGCTCATAAAGCAACACCACTGGAATATGGATGTCAGCCCCAAGTACGAAAGTCTCCATCACAATCCACCTCCTCACCACCTCGGCAGCTTCTAGGGAATATTATTTTGCCCGTGGTGAACGTTCACAGAGTTTTTCCTCAGCCTCAGGGCTGCTGGGGACCTGCTGGCCTGACACCCGGGCTCCCACCCCGTGGTCCTGCAGATGTGCACAAACCCCAGGCAGACACAGCGGCTGCGTTCGCTAAGGTGCAGCAGCTCTGCTGATGGGAGATGAGTCACTGCTCTCCAGAACGTAAGGGCCTGACCAAATTCAGCGAAACACAATAACCACCTGTATGCCACCGTCTCTGAAGGCTGCCCATTGCCGTGCCTCAGGAGAACCCCACGTCACGCAGCACTTCCCATTACCTTCCTGCGACTCCTGGCCGTCGGTCCCCGAGCCCTGGACACCAGCTGGTCCCTGCTGCAGCGGCCCGTCAGCTGCCTCTTGCTTCTCTTTAGCAAATACAAAGCACAAGAAACGGACGAGGAGTGGTTAGTGACAATGATCGGGTTTTAAGAGGTGCAGATAGGCAGCAGAGTTCCAGAGCAGATTTAAAAACTGCTTGTTTCTTTAGTCACATACTTTTCATCACATCCTTGTAACTGCTAGTTCTAATCTGTCCCTGAGCTCTGAACTGCTCTGAGTCATTGTTACAACTACCATAGCTCAGGACTTCCAACTGATGCACATAGTACATCCCATTATTCATAAGGCCATACATAAAATAGAGCCTTCCCTTCCAAACGCTTAAGGAAAGGCAGCCTTGTACTTTACCTTGGCGTTGCTTCTCTCCATCAAAATCCCCACGAATTATGTCCTCTGCCAACGAATTTCTGTTTTCCTCCCAATTTTCTTTTCCAGGTGGAGCATCAGGGCTTGTTTCCGCATTGGCGTAAGGAGCCGTCCGGACAGGTTTTGCTATTTCGTCGATGGCACTGATGTCCTGGAGCGGGCCCTTCTCCGGTGCCGTGCTCCCGTTGCACTGGGGCACCGGGGATGCTGCTGGCACTTCCTCAGTCATGCCGAGGGCCGGGCCGTGTCCCCACCGGGGACGCTCCTGCACCCGCAGTGGGGCTGCTCCTCACCCTTCTCTCTTCCCGGGGCTTAGTTCCCTTCTCCAAGGGCCAACGCGCGTGTCCCCGTCTGCGGGCACCGCGGCAGAGCAGGGACCGCGGTGGCACCACCGGTGTCCCCAGGGCTTGCCAGGGGCTCTGGCCACGGGGCGACCCAATCAGCACCTCGCTTGTTGCTGAGGCTCGTCCCGTTGCATAATTAAATGCAGCATTTTAATTTACATAAACAAACAATCTGAAGCAAGGAAGCTTTTGTGCTGGCCTGGAGAGCGGGTCTGTCAGCATGTCAGCCCGCGGTAATAAGCAGAGATTTTGTGCTCCCGGCACAATGGCTCTTTGTGTCCCTGCCTGGTCACAGGGACGGCGATTGTTCCAACCTCTAATCCCCGGGGGGTGACCACCTTCCCGCGCTGCTGCCACCTGACGCGATTAACATTCCCCACCGGCCGGTGTGCCATAAACCTCGCCAATAAACCTCACCGTGCCGCCTTTCGTCCTGGCGAGGGGACACAGCAGCCAGCTGGCAGGGACACCCCGCGCACGGCACAGCACCGCTCACAGCCCGACCGCGCACGTCCCACGGGCAGGGACGTCCCGCCAGATGTGCAGCATCTGCAGTGACCTGCCAACGGCTGCATCTGGGGGCCTCGGCCCTCAGGGAGCAGACCCAGAGGACAAAAACCAAAAGCACAAGCCAAAGTGACATTTTGTGACAAGATGTGGGCCAAGGTCACCGTCTGACCCCCCCGGCGGGACCCCAGCGCTCCCCCTCCCCACCCACAGCACAACCCCCTCTGCAGAAGGGGCTTCTGGCCAGGGCAGGGGGGACTCCCGTTAAAGGAATATCCGAGGGGCAAGGGGTGAGGCTCGCGCTGAGACCAGCAGTGACCAGCTGCTCCTACAGCTGGCGGGGGCAGGGGGACAGGTCTGGGGAGGAAGCAGCAGCGCCGCCCCAGCAGCACCGCGGCATTCGTGCTCTGACCACAGCTGAACTCGGCTCAGCCTGGCGCCCAGAGCCAGGTTTACATAAGAGCGTAATCTCCTGCTGTGAATGACTGTCTGTGTTTGTACAATACAACATTTTTGACATCTTTGGGCTTAAGGATTTGGAAATACTCTTGTTGAGTTCAGTCCTTGATTAGAAAAGGAGCCAGCACCTTTGCACTGATTTTGTTCATCTGTGAATTTGCATCTTTAAATCAATAATTTTTCATTATCATTATGAAAATGAGTTTAGTGTAACTGATACATAAAGTCAACCCTTTGCCGGAAAAATTTGCCCCCCCCAAAAATGGATGATGAGGTTTGAAAGGGAGCTGACAACACACGCGGTGAGAGGCTGGGTGTCCGCAGACCCCCACCCGGGCAGGGGACACGGTGGGGTGTCCCACACGGGCCAGCCCGGCCCACCACCGACCCGGCGGTGGCTGCAAGGGCATAGCAGGGACACGGCCAGCGCGCGGGGACGGGGCCACGGCCGCCCCGGGACGGACGCTGCACCCCCGCGTGCAGCTGCCACGAATCCGGCCCTGGGGCTGGAGCGGGGGGCGAACTCCTGGCCAGGCTTCAAATCTGAAACAACCCCAAGCTGAAAACACCGCTCTGGGCTCGACCGGCGGGAGCCCTGCTGAGCCGGAGCCCGGGACAGGGCCTGTCCCCATCTCCCCAGGAACCTGCCTGCCTGGCTTCTCGATTGCAAAAAGGTGTTGAAACAATTTCAGGTATTTCCTGGTGCCATTTATTGACTACACGACTAATCCTCAACAATTCACATTTTCTCAAATGAGCACCTTGTGGTCGAAGCACGATTTGCATGAATCTATTATAAATCATTTCCCGTGTGACCTTTAACGCAAGAAGTTTCCATTCAAGCTTTCCTTTGCTAAAATTTCAGAAACAGCACCTGGGATTTCAGAGGCGTTGGGACACAACAGGGATTTGAAAGTCGATGAGGTACATCATGAGAGCCACAGCAATTTAAATTCATTCCAGAAACAGGAAGATGCCACCGTGGCAGGGAATTGGCAGGGAGTCTGCAGGGAGTCTGCTGTGAGTCTGCAGGGCTCTGCAGGCTCCTCTGCTGTTACCTCTCTGCTCCCCAGTTTCTGCCCCAGTCACAGGTTTCCCGGGGACACGCACCCCACGCGCGGTCACTGGGCACTGCACCACGCACAGCCACCCACCGCGCGTGGTCACCGCAGCTCTCGAGCAGCAGGCACGTCCCCTGGGGCCACCGCGGCACAGTGCCAGCCGAAAGCCAGGGCAGGGTGACGGGCAGGGTGGCACTGGGGACGAACGCTGCCACTGCTGCGCACAGCGGGGGGATTGCACTTCACCGGAACACCCAGAGAAGAACTTCTGTCCCCACGGTGCTCGTGAGCCCGGCAGCTGCGGGGATGCTGCAGCAGCCCCCGCACGACTTCGGAGCAGGCAGAGCTCACAGAGGACTTGGGAAAGGGAAGAAGTGGCTGCGGGTTCCTCCCACCGCAGGCAGCTATTTATAAAGAGCTGGGCAAAACCACCCTCCGGGCTAGGAAAACACGGCATTTGCACAGCCCCGAGGTGGTCTGGTGTCTGCCTCTTTAAGCTTTTAAAAACAGAAAAGCAGCCGCCTGTACTGAAAGAGCCAGACCACAGCAGCCATGTGGGCAGCGGAGCTTCCCCGAGCAGAGCATCGCCGGACAGCGCCTGCTCTGCCGGACACCGCTCGGGAGGCTGCTGTCCCACCCCGCGGGCAGGGGACATCGCCAGTGGCAGCAACACGGCACCGCCGTCCCCTGCCACCAGCACTGCCATCCCCTGCCACCGACATCTCCATCCCCTGCCACCGACACTGCCATCCCCTGCCACTGACATCTCCATCCCCTGCCACCGACCGCCAGCTCTGCAGCGAGTTCTCAAGGCCCCAGTGCAGGGGCCGCTTGGATGGGCTTTTTCTGGGTTCCGCTGACTTGGTCTCACTGTGACCATGATTTCTGTGACTGAGCGGGTGCCTATGGAGGGTTTTCTTTACCTGTGCTGAGCTGCGTGTGGCACAGCCACAGTTGCACGCAGGCTGTGCTGGGAGCACCGCAATGCATCCTTGCCGTTATCTGTGCACGAATGGCGCTTCCCTCTCGCCTCGCGGTGCCAGGGCAGCCTCAGCCACCCGCCACAACCACGCTTCACAACCTTCTGTTCAGTGCTACAAAAGCTGGGTGCAACCAGCTGCTGCACCTGAAAACTCGTAAAACAGCTGCATGACAAAGGAAATGTCCGATTCAAAAGCAGAAATCAGCAGGGCAGAGCCACATGCACGAAGGCAGAAACACCGGCATCCCTGAAAAGCGGTCGCTGAAGGGACAGCCACCTGCTCCGAGCACAGCCAAAACAGAGCAAACCCAGGACACGCAGAAACACGGGGCAGCCAGAGAAGCACAGAGACCCCTCACCTCCCAGCACCCCCGGGCTGCACCTTTAACCTGCACGGGGAGAGCTTTTGCAGGACAGCACAGCCCTGCAGCCAGAATGATTTTCCGCTGGATTTGAAATGTTTCCAGCAGAAGCCACCACCTGCTTCAGAGTTTTACTGGTAAAAAAAAAAAAAAGGCCAAGAAAGCCCAGCAAAAAAAAAACCTGAGAGATTACGAAGGTCGTGAAAAAAGGGCAAGGCCGGCTAGAGACCTGAGAGCCAGCACGGACGAGGTGAATAGGTCTGGGGGAGCAGAAGGGGCACCTAAAGGAGCTTTCTGGCTGGTCTTGCTCCGGGAGCTGCTCGGTTTGCCCGTGAGCCCCTTCCACCCCGACCCCCACGCTTCGCTGCGGCCCCGGGCGCCCACATCCTGTTTTTGATCGTGGCCGTGAGCACATCGGGTTGTGTTGTAGCAACCGAAGTATTCTCTATCCGCTGCGGGAAGAGCACCCTTTATCTGGTCCTTCTTAAAGCCTTTCTCAAGCTTACTGGATGTCCAGACTCCTTCAGCTTTTCCACAATAAAAGCAAGCACCTTTGCCCCAAGGTATGTCAAATTAGCCTTCCATACCAAAAGAAATCACCCCTTCAGACCGTAAAGCTGCACTGATTTCCATGAGAAACAGAGTGTTAGTGGAACACCTTATGCAGTGTTTTAAATCCCTTCCTTTCCTCATAAAGCACGGTGGCGGACGCAGGCTGTGAGCAGCCCCCTGGCTCTCTCTGAACCGGGCTCAGCAAAGGCGGAAGGCGACTTTAACTCAGTTCTGTGCAGGAGTCCGACCAAAACCCAGCGCAGGGCCAGGGGCTGGGGATGAACCGCGGGCAGAGGGGCGCACGGGACCAACTGCGGGTGTTCGGTTCAGCAGCACAGACAGAACATCATCCCCATACGCAAAAACCTGCAAGCTGCTCTCCCGGTCGCCCTCCAGCGCTCCCGAGACCTGCCGTATGACCTTCGACTTCATCCTTGTACGGAAAATTCCAGATGCCAGTACAGATCCTGCTGGCTTAGCAACGTTCATTAATTAGAGAAGTTTTGGGAAGAGGTTGTTTTAATCTGGGGTTCATCTCAGAGCAAAGCTGTCTGGTTTAGCCTGAGGATTCTGAAAGGACCAGGAAACGCTGCTGCAGCAACACCTGAACGGTAAAGAGCTGCACAGTCTGCCTGGCCAAAACACGAATTAGTCACACGAGGTATTTAAATTACACTTAAAATTCTTCCAATTGCATTTGAAAAATACAATTAGGTTGCCTGGGCTGAAGGAACAGCCTGTTTCCGTGTTGCCTGAGAGGGAAATAAAACGTCTCTTTTTCTTCATCTATGCCCGTATTTACTAAATCACCTCAGGCTGTCAGGTTAATCCCGCTGCCCGAGGGCTCTGCTCCTGAATGCACGCTCCAGGCCGGACCCCCAGCTCCCTCAGCTGCTCCCATCACACTTGTGCTCCGGCCCCTTCCCCACTCCGGTCCCTTCTCTCCACTCGCTCCAGCACCTCAAGGCCTTTCTTGTAATATTTCACAATGTTCCTGCCCGGGGTCTCTCTGTGTCATATGTTCTGGGCTCCGTCCTCGTCCTAATGGGACTCTGTCACTGGTTTTAGTAGAAGCACTCACTTTATTAAAGACCTTTGGAAGACTATGGCTTCAGTAACAGGAAATAAATAGCTAATAATTTTGCATTCAATTAAAAACTGTTATTAACACCTAAGTATGCTGAAAAAGTTCTGCACAGGTTCCTCAGATTTCAGAGTTAGTCATTTTTCACGTTAATGAAGAGGTCCACAGTGTGCTCTGATTAAATCGGGAATAATTAGCAACCCCAGAGCTCTGTAAACGCCAGCGGTGCTGCTGGCGGGAGGGCTGCCCCGCAGTGCCCGGGCGGCCCACCCTCCGCAGCCGGGGAGCCGCTGGTCCCAGCCCGCGCAGCCGCGCGTGTCGAGCCGTGGGGTCACACGAGCCACGTCACACCCGGCTCTCTTCCTCTTCCACCGCCCGGTGAAGGCCTGGAATGAACCGCAAAAGATGCTTTCGGACACTGGATCTCCTGCTTTTCCGCGGGAGGGTCCCGAAACTGCTGGTGCAGCCGCTGCCCTCCCAGAGCGGGGACACGGAGCCGCTGCTGGCCAGGCTGATGCTGCGGTTCCTGCGCAGGGGGGCCCTGCCGGCCGCGCTGTCCCCGTCCCGGGGCAAGAAGCAGTCGTCGTCCACGCTGGACTGGCGGCTCAGGCTCTCTGCAGCCGAGTCCTCGAAGGCTCCGCTCTGGTAGAAGCCGTCCTCGCTGCCCAGCGTCATGGAGCTCAGCCGGCTGCGGGAGCTGCTCTCGCTGGAGAAACGAGGCTTCCTCGGACAGAGCGGTCCCGCCGTGCCACAGCCACCGGGCCAGGGCTCCTCCAGCTCTGCTGCGCCCAGCAGAGCCGTGTCAGTCACCTCCCCTGCGAGCAGAAGCCACAGAGCAGAGTTATTTACCAGCATCTCAGGACCAGCGGGCAGGACGGCTGAGCCGTGGCAGCAGAGGGAAACACGGTGTTGTGCTGGCACAGGGACACGCCATGCCCAGCTTCTCGGCACAGGGAGCAGCCCCGCATCCTGCTGGGAAGCTGGTCCCAGCTTTGGGTGCTCTGTAAGCCCCTGCCTCCCCACACATGCAGGGTCAAAGCTGCTTCCTGGGCAACCCATAGAAAAACAAACATGGAAACAAAACTCTGCCCTGAAAAAATAAGAATGGAAAGAACTTTGCAACCCACATCAACTCCTTTCCTAGAACTCATGCAAAACCTTTCCCAGGGCCAGCCCCACACCTTCTTTAACAGGGGAAAAAGAGAGCAAACGAAAATCAGATTAAAGAACTGCTTTTTCCTGATCAGCGAGCGCTTCGGCAGAAAGACCCGGCAGCGCTGCGGTTCCCCACCCGGAAAGGCGGACGTACCGTGCAGCAAGCGCTGCTCCTGCACCAGCAGCGAGCGCAGCTCCACCCATTTCTGCTGCAGGGTTTGCTGCGGGGAGAAAGAGACTGTCACTGACACGTTCCCCAGAAGCAGGCAACACTGGTAAAGAAAACAGCGCATTCAGAAAGTACAGTTCACCCGCAGGAAGCACTCGTCTGTCTCTCTTTTTACTGAGACCATTTTCCCAGAGTTAGCAAAGTCCTTCCAGAAAGCACATCCCTCCTCCCGTCCCGGATGCTGTGACTGAGGTGCTGCGCACGTCGGGTTTGAAAAGCAGAAGCGTGGAATCTGGGGAGCGCGCTGCTTGCCGTCAGCCTTATAACCACCCTGGGCCCCAGTAAAGAGCCTTAAACCACCCCTGGCCCCCAGTAAAGAGCCTTACGACCTCCGAGTGCTGCCTGCCAGCCAACTGCTAGCAGCGTTTTCCTTTCCCTCTGTTGCCTGTCAGCTTTTGGTGTAAAAATAAACTATTGCATAGTTGATTAAAAAAAAAAAACCACACACAACCAAACCAAAACAGAGCAACAAACAAACAAACAAACAAACAATCCCCACGAAACCAAACCAAACCAAACCAAAAAACACAACAAAACCCCAAGCGGTGAGTCCTGCCTGCAGACAGTCACAGCAGGCACTTCCCCAGTAACCCGCCTGGACCCCGCGCACCTCAGGCACGTGGCAAATCACACATTGCTACCCCCAGACTGATCAGACCAAGCTTGAAGGGCAATCCTGCTATTGCATTCACATTTTTTCCCTTTTCCACATTTTGGAAAAACCACTCGCAACATGAAGCCCAAGGCAGCTTTTAAGGACAGTCACTCCAGAGAAGTTTGCTCCTTCAGTCTCTACACAGTACTGAATAAAGCAGTTTTTAGAAGTTTATGATTCAACCAAGGCTAGGAAATTGTACGCAAGAGATGCTGAGGAGTTGCCCAAAGATTTTCTTCTATCTTATCTCCATCTGGACCCAACCAAACCAGCAACAACTTCCTAGTCCTGGTTTCTCCCATCTCGTAACAGCGGCAAGGCTGCCCGGACGCCGGTTTCCCGGCACGGCCCCGTCTCGCTGTGGCTGCAGCGGTTTGCAGCGGCAGAGCACGCCCTGCCCCAGCACCGGAGCGAGGAACAGACCGAGGAGCACGCCCTGCCCCAGCACCGGAGCGAGGAACAGACCGAGGAGCACGCCCTGCCCCAGCACCGGAGCGAGGAACACAACGAGGCTCCTCCCGCCGCAGCCGCCCTGGCGCGCGAGCGCAGGGCCAGGCGCACACCCGTGTTTCACGCGGTAACGACACTTGTCACAGAGATTTGGCACTTCTGGGAAACAGCTCTTAGCTAAAAACTCCCCTTGTGAAACACGTTTCACAGCAGATTTTGAGATTTTTGCTTTATAATTTCCCTGGGAAGGAGGGGGAGAAGCTGTGGGTGGCCCATTTCTGACGACTTTAGCAGTTATTTCACACAGATTTCTAGGGGACCAGACTGAAGGACCTGCCATGCAGCACCGAGGTGGCCGTGGTGGCAGCGTCGTGCTGCTGCCTTCCCATCGACACAGCGACGGACGCTCCGGCTCTGGCTCACCTCTCGCTGTCCGGATGAGCCAGGAGGTCTCAGCTGAAGCGCTGACCCAGACATCGCCCGTAGAGCCCAGCACTGCCCCCAGCGCCCCAGCGCGGTGGAGGTGGGAGACCCCATCCTTTCCTCACCCTCCAGCCCCCACGGCTGATGTTTAAATCACCCACATCACTGATGTCATGCAGCAAATCACAACGCGCAGTGCAAGCCACAGTAAATAAACGTTGTTTTAAGCATGCAACGTACTAAACATGAAATTGCCCCTGTGGCAGGACTTCTGTTTTATAGGCAATGGCACATTTGGCAAACCCCGTCCTGCTGCTCAGCTCTGGCAAGCCAAACCCACTTGGCATGAGGTTCACTTTAGCCAGATTAATTTTAATGCACTTTTTAAAGTACCATGCTCCCGTGTGGAGGGTTTTGGCGTATGGTCAGTGGAGTCCCGGCTTCAGAAAGCCCTGGCGCTTGCAGTGCCGGCGGTTCTGCGGCTGCAGCAGGGCGAGCAGAGGCACGTGGGGCACCGGCACCCCAAGACCAGCTCCCAGACACTGCCATGGACCGGGCCGGGGGAGCAGCGGGTCTGTAAGTGCGAGGTGCTGTCAGCACACCAGCCCTGCCCAGCCTGAGCTCCGCTCGGGACAGCCTGCCCGCCCTCCCTGCTGAACACAGCGTGCATTGAAACGCGCTGCCGTGTGGGGCAGGGGAGATTGCCCACCAGCTGGGCACTGCTGAGACACAAAGGTGGAAGTATTTAGAGACATACAGAAATTATTGGGGGGAAAATTACCAAAATCATACAGAAAATATTCCAGGGAGCATGGCTGGGGGTGCTGGTGGCAGGGGACACCCTGCGCCTGTCCCCAGCCAGGACAGCCAGCCCTGGGGACACCCATCTGCCTCCTCACCAATGAATCCACAGCAGTCCTCTGCGTTCAGCAAATGATTAACTAATTAATTACCTTACCTTCAGTAACTGCAGCTTGGTCTCCAGTTCCATTTTCCGCAGGAACATGGCCCCATTGACAGTCTCTAACCTGTAGGGAATAGGTGATGTTGGCACCAAAGCAAAGAGCAGGACCGAACGCTGCCAGGGATGCTGCCGCAGTGAGCCGTGGTCCTGACAGACCCCACCGCACTGCACCGCATCGCACCGACCACATCACCACACAGCACCACATTGCACTGCACCGCATCCCTGCACCGCATCACATTGCACCTCACCACATTCCGCTGCATCACATCACACCGTGCCCAGGGAGCAGCCACTGGCACTTCCTTGGCTTCCACAGGAGAGACTATCAAGCTAAAACCCATTCGAGGAGGGATGTCTACCTTAAATAGTTCCCTGAAGACTTTATCAAGTCGACTATTTGCCTGTGACTAAAACCACCAGTGTTCACGCCGTTGATGCTGGTGAGGATGTCACCTGTTGGAGATACAAGGAGGCAAAAATGAGCATCCCCAGCACACATACACCTTCCACATGCTCTACAATAAAACTAACCCAGAGAAAAACACAATAAGGCCCCCCACAGCAGGAAAAAAACATGAATAGTTACCAATTTGAAGGCCAGAAAGATGGGCAGGACTTTCTTCTTGAATTCTGCAGACACAAGTGCATACCTCCAGGGAGTAATCATTCTGGTTTGGAAATCTAATCGTCTGTAAATACCAAAGCGACAGTGTTACTGATACTGAACTCAAGAAAACAATTTGAAAGTTCATAGTCTTTTTACACAGTTTTTAAATCAGAAGGCTGTGATGAGCACGGTATGTCATCATTCAAGTGAGAACACCAAAATGTTATAACCTAACTATTAGAAACTGCATTCTTATAATAGAGAACAACAGACACCTGACAGATGCCTGTATGTTGTTTTCACACACAAAAAAACCAACGTTCTGAGTAACTTCAATCGAGAATGCCTGTTAGGTGGCTGTGGATTGCTTTCCGGAGGGATACTTCATGTTTCCAGCCACAGGGTGCGACTCGGGCTTTCCAAGAGATCAACGCCTGCTCACTGCGAATGCTGCATCAAGTCAGATCGGTTCCCAGTGAGAACTGAAAAGCAAAAAGAGGTGGACCTACTTCTGCTCTTTCACTCTCATAAAGTCATTCTGCACACAGGTTCCCGCACCCCCTAAAAAGTGCTTTGTAATCTTGACTTATACATTCAAATATACATTAAGTAATTCTAAGTATAAATGTGATTATCAGTGCTGACGTGTTTAGAAAACTGCAAAAGTAGGCGATTCGACCTGAGCAGATCTTGCAATGACAGGAAACGTCTTCTCGGTTACATGCAAATATCAGTATTTGGCCACATTTTCCTACCCAAACTTAAAACTGAAGCTGCAGTTCCTGGAAACCTCTGACAGCCAGATCTAACCCAGATGTCAGAAGTCGTGTTAGATTCGCAAATTTCTCAGTCAGCATGGAACAAGTAGGGATGAAGTCTGGGGTGAATTCAGAGCTTATCTGACCAAATCACATAAACGCCCTGATTTCAGCCCTAGACCAACGGCAAAACTCTGGGGTAAACAAGGAGCACCAGGTGAAACAGGAGGGTCTTGGAGGGCTGTGGTCACACTTGCCCTTTTTGATGTGTTTCGGAGTGGCCTGTCTCACCTGCCAACCTGTAAGACTGGGCCAGCTTGAACGATACGAGCTGGACAAGCAGGATGGGGTTGGTCAGGCCTAACAGAAGGCTCCTGGCCAGCGGCGTCTCCATGTCCCCACCAGAGCCGCTGGGACAGGGGCACATCTCCAGGCGATGGCCCCAGGAGCAGCACTTCTGACCAGGAGGGTGGACTTGTCTCTCCTGCACCCCCTGCTCCTCGCGGGCTGGGGGGGTGGCCGGGCCATGGTTTTGGAGGGGACACCTAGGTTGTAGGAGGGGCAGACACTACCGGAGCGCCTGCTCTGCGAACAGCTCGGGCTGCTGGGAGCCGTACGTGTCCATCTCGCCCCCAGGCCCCGCTCGGGCAGTGGGAAGCAGGAGAAGAAGCGGTAACGCGTGTAAAGCTCTGGCGCTCGGCCATCGCTGCAGTTCTCATGAGCTCCCTGCAGATGGTAGACCTGCAGTTTCACATCAGCTTATTCTGGTTTGCCTAAATATAACTTGTAGTAATGAAATTACAGCTTCTAAATAACGGTTTATCCTGACTATTGGGCGGATGCTCCCTTTTCGTAGTCAGGACCTTCTAGTGAAATGCTCATGCTGAATGCATGTGCAGGAAGAAAATATGCCAAGAACAATTATTTTTAACCAGAACGTCACATATAACAAAAATCTGCCCTGACAATTTATACAAAAGCCCAATAATTGACTCAATTATCCTCCCTCCTGAAAGCTCTCCACTGTTCGGAACGGAATGCTTACCTGCTCATTAGTCACACAACAACATTTGAAAAAGTTAAGCTTTTCCTAATACACTAATTTCACTGAAAATACGGTTTTCCCTTGGTGCACAGACACCAGCAAGCACTTTGAAGATGCCCTGCGCCGCAGTGATGGACACGGGGGCGAGGGGGGCTCGCGGAACAGAGCCCACGGTGCAGCCACCGCCGCTGTCCCCAACACGACAGCCTTTGTCCCTGCAATTACGTCTCATTTGTAACCAGGATCTTAGCAGGCCTGCTGATCTAAGAGTTGCCTTTCCCACAAAAATCCACAGAACAAAAACCTCCCAGTAGTAGTAATACTCCCGATAAGATTGTGGTTCTCCTATTTGTTGATTTACTGACTTCTACATCCAAGACAATTTCTTCCCGTATAATTCAGCCCCCAAAAGGTCATGCTTAGCAGTTATTTATTAAAAAACATACCAACACTGTACATCTACCTCAAAAATACACATCTTTAGATATGTTAAGGAGGTAGCAAAATGCTAGTATAACGTGGTTTTTGAGAGAGAGTTTTTTAATCTCTCTCTTTTTATACAAAAATAGTCTTATACACAATTCTCCCAAAAATATTCACTTATGGCGTTGCCTCTGCTTCGTGTGTGGATTTGGCTGAGATTTGTCCTACCTTCAGTGCCCTGACTTGTGAGAAGGCCAGAAATTCTCATCTGTGACCTTTGCCACAAAAAAAACCCCTTGGAAATGCATCTTACTTCTGTGCGATTACTGTAAGCGCTTCAAATCTCATGAGGAACTGAGAGATACCTTTCTCTGCTCTGGGCTGTGTTAACCTGATTTTGAGGCTGTGGCACTTAAGAGTTCGCACCATATTTTATTAATATTTTTAAACGACTTGTCATTTAAGCCTCACCTGGATTTCAAAACCAAACGCCTCTTTATCTTCTTTTAGTATGGCGACGAGGTGTCTGTAAGAAGCACAGGCAGAACTCCGTGTGAACAGCGGGGTGCCACGCTGCCCGCACCCTGTGTTTCCAACCCAAACGACGGGTTTGGGTTTTGCCCCGCCACCGCGGGCAGCCCGCCCGCAGCTGCCAGCACGGCAGCCGTGGTGCTTTCTCTCTTCTCACCCCAACTAAATGTCACGACCCCTCCTGCACGTCCCCGGTGCTGGCGCCACTCTCTGCACCCACCCTCATCCCACCGGGGCTGCTAAACGGGGACATTCCTGGGCACGATTTTTGTGCAGGATACGTAAATAGCAGTGATTATAGCAGAATACCTTCATACCTTTGTGGCCTGGAGGAGTCACCCGAGGAGCTGGATCTGGCTAAGGCAAGCTGCAACCAGAAACGGGAGTGACAAAGGGTCAGTAGGTCCACGGCTCTCCGAGGCACATGGCTAAAATCAGCAGTTTAGAGAAAACCCTCTCCCTCGGTCAGCCAAGAGCTTAAACTTCCCAAAGAAGACAAAACGCAGGCACTCGTGCTCTCGTGCCGGGACACGCGGTGATGGGCACATAGCACCGGGGCCTCTCTCCAACAGTGGGGACTCCTCAAAATGCTAACACGGGCGAGGGCCTGAGATTCTGAAGGCCAGGGGTTGCCATAATTCCCCTTAATGCTGTAACCATCACCTACACAGTGCCCGAACCACATCTCTGTTACGCCACGATTGCACCTTTCTGTTGTACCTTTCCCCCCAAACCCATGGGCGTTCATAAACTTCACACCTATCACAAAAGTTAGAAAGCACGCAGAAGCCCAGGTGGCTGCAGTTTTCTCTCAGTTTCTCGTGGCGGCTGCCTGGCCACGATTCCTGTGTCAGCCTTGCGAGACCTGAGCCCAAAGAGTTCTCTGGAAAAGCCAGGACCTGTGTTAAACACTGACTCTTCCCATAATAGCGACCCACAAATAAGGAATTACATTATCACTAAAACGTTTGTAGAGTTTAGTCAATATAGCCAAACGTCTCAGGCTCCAGCGGTGTAAAGTCACGCCCTGGTGTGACACCTACAGAACACCTGACTTTGTAAACACGGTGTACTCGGGGAGAGAACAGGGGAGAACGCACGGATAACAACAGCCCGCAGAGCAGCTGGGAGGCGACGGGGGCACCCCGGGCACAGCCTGTGCCCACCGCCGTGCGGCAATTCATCTCCAACAGCCACCCCGCGGCACAGCCGGCACCGCCCCCGCGCCGGCAGCAGCCGCCGCGCAGAGACAGGGACTGAGTGTGTTTCTGTTCCGCAACAAAGCCAAGCCTTCAGTGCGCAGATATTAGGTACCAGTGCGCTGATAATACTTTCAGATTCCAATGTGTCTCAAACATTTTCTATTTAGGCTTCTTTATGCCAGACAAATGGACCAAAGCTGGAGTTGCCCAGCTGGCAATTTACAGCAACAGCGAGTTTTGTGGGAATGTGGTTGCAAACAGCAGAAATGTGCACAAACGTGCTGCTCAGTTGTGTGGGAAAAACCCAGACAAGAAAGACAGCCCAGCCAGCCGCAGCAGTTGTAGCAAAATACCCCCAAATCTGAATGGAAATGGCTCATGGTAGGTGCTTTCTGTCAGCATTGCAGAAGAAGGGCAGCCCAGCCAGGCCGCTAGACTGAAGTAAACACGAGTTTAAAGGAACACCCAGACAGCAAGAGCCTCTTCTGGCTCGCAGCACCGACGTGAATGGAGAAGAAACACAGCCGGGCAGCACCGTGCTGTGAAAGCCCTCCATGAACCCCAGCCCTGCGGGCAGAACCGCTCTGAGCTTCCCCCGCTGCCGCGCCGCACGATCGCAGCGCAATCCCAAAGCCGGCTGGGCTGAAGGCGCCGAGTGGTCACCCTTCCAGCACCCAAAACCAGGACCCGCAGGAACCCGGGCTTTCATCCTTCCAGCACCCAAAACCAGGACCCGCAGGAACCCGGGCTTTCATCCTTCCAGCACCCAAAACCAGGACCTGCAGGAACCCAGGCTTTCATCCTTCCAGCACCCAAAACCAGGACCCACAGGGAACCCGGGCGGTCCCTGGGGAACCTGGGCCGGTGCTGCTGGCCCCGTGTGCCAGCCCCCGAGCGAGCCCGTACCTGCCTGCGCCCGCGGGGCAGCGTCCCCACCGCGGCGGCCAGCTGCTGCACCCTGCGGCCGTCCACGGGCAGAGCCGGCTCGGCCCCGGCGCCGCAGCCTGCCAGGTTGGCGTTGTGGTCCTGCTGAACGAGCCTCCGCAGAGCCATGCCGGTGGAAGGGCTTCTACCGCGGCGTTGCCAAACGCTGCGGCATGGCTGAGGAAACCCAAACCCGCCGGTCCCTGCGAGCGATCACCAGTCGGCGAGCGGAAAGCCAGCCACGTGACTGTGGTTTAGGTGCACGTTACGTAAATCTCTTCTAGCAGATCACCAGGGCGCTC
Organism: Pampusana beccarii; assembly: GCA_013399365.1. NCBI lineage: Eukaryota > Metazoa > Chordata > Aves > Columbiformes > Columbidae > Pampusana > Pampusana beccarii. The sequence goes on from VWYH01010593.1 coordinate 514,876, forward strand.
GGTCTGTGTTGTGCTCATGTGAGAGCTAAGAATTAGGCTTGGTAATTAAAGAAATCTGCTTAATTTTTCCATTCCTGCACACAATTCTCACTGAACAGCTTCTCCTCTCTGCAATGTTGTCCTCAAAGCACTACTTGCTTCAGCCTGAATTCAACTTGTTGACTCTCCCACTTGCTGGGCATCCCTTGCATTGCCCAAAGTACCTTTTGGCAAAGACGGGAAAACAAAGTTTTCTTTGCATGAGGGTGTCAGTGCGCCTGCCCGGGCACAGGGAGGGCAGCGGGCACAGGGAGGGCAGCGGGCACAGCGCTTGTGTCTTGGCAGGGAGCAGTGCCCACCCAGCAAAGCCAGACCGGGACAAACCGCAAGGCAAACCCAGGGCCTTGTGCGATGGCTCTGCCTCCGTAAGGGGCGGTGGAGGAGGCGCGAGGGGAGCCCGGCTGCGCTGAGAGCCCCCGCCCACAGAAAACCTAACAGCTTGTAAGTAAGGGATGGCAAAAGAAGCAGAATGAGGTTTTGAAATGAGTGTCATTCAAAGAAAGAAACCTGTGTCTCCTCTTGGGCTGGAAACAAGCCTGGGTTTGTTCCGCAGAGCACTCCAGATCACATCACCATCTTCAGCAGAAACTCAGGGTAAGTGAAACAACGAGCGTGTGGGACAGGCCGTTCAACTGAAAGAGATAAAATATTTAACTCCTAGCACAGGAATTTTTTGTTAGCTTTTTTTTTTTTCATGGCTGATTTTAATCATATTTCTGGCACAGTGAGTTTCTTTTCCTCTTCGCACTCGCCCAGCCCCTGGCTGCATCAGCTCACCGGGGAGGAGCTGTTTCCCTCTCCTCCCCGCGCTGGTGACGATGGCAGCAGGGGCACAGCAGACAGGACACCGCTGACTGCTCCCGCAGCACCAGGAACCACGTCCGTCTGTCCACCCCTGTCCTCCCAGGTGCTCTGCCATGCCCAAAAGGACAACCAGAATGTACTTCACACACGCCAATGTACCTGGATTGGCCACTCGGTAAAGATCCTCCTCGCCTTTTTTTTTTTAAATCTTGTGAAGCCTCATCTTGCCATCAAGCAAAATTCCCAAAGTAAAATACTCTGTAAGAATGATAGCAAACAGGACACTATGAGTTGAGGGCACTGACTTTGCTCACAGTGTATCTCACCTCTTCTGTGGTGCTTGTTCAGAAAAAAAAAAGAAAATAAATATTTTTTAAAAAAGCACCGTATGACGGGGGAAAGCTCTCTCCTCTTTCCTGGGGAAAGCGAGCTGCACCTCAGGGTGGCATCTGCGCACCCGCTAAAGCAGCTGAGTAACGCGGGGACCGCGGTGACTCAAAGCCGCTTCCCCTTTCACAACCCTGCCAAGTGCCCTTGCAAACAAACACGGTGCGTTCGGTTCCTCGGGAACGCCCTGCGGGTCCGAAACCAGCGACCCAGCTCCCAGGAGATCTGCCAGGTCCAGGCAGAGACACACAGGTGCCCGCAGTGCTGCCAGGTAACGCCTGCCTTGCACTTGACACCTCTAACGGGCTGTTGTTGTCAGCAGATGAGCAGCACGGTGCGATGAACACAGTCCCTTCATCACTCCGGTCTCCAGTGTGCCCACAGTGCTGACACACGCTGGGCAGACACCTGGCCCTGGCTCCACACTGAGGGACATCAGCGCAGGGAGGGCGAGGGGAAGAGAAAGGAGAGGAAGAGGAGGAGGAGGAGGAGGACAAGAGGAAAGAAGAAGGAGGAAGAAGGAGAAAAAGAAGGAGGAAGAAGGAGAAAAAGAAGGAGGAAGAAGGAGAAAAAGAAGGAGGAAGAAGGAGAAAAAGAAGGAGAAAAAGAAGGAGAAAAAGAAGGAGAAGAAGAAGGAGAAGAAGAAGGAGAAGAAGAAGGAGAAGAAGGAGAAAGAAGGAGCAGGAGACCTCAGGGAGCTGCTCCTTTGCTCCTCCTTGGGGATCCTGGTCAATCCCCACCCCTGCCCCTCCATCCCTGAGCTCCCATCTCTGCACACACACCCCAGCTCCCACACCCCTCCCGTTCTGCTGCCTGCAGAGGGACCCCCGCACACCCGGACCCTGCGCTCCCCTGCAGACACCCCGGCTCTGCTCCTTCCCTTTCTCCTTGCTTTACACAGCTCCTTTGAGCTACAAATTACAATCCCAAGCAATAGTCTTGGTGGCTCTTTTACAGCCAGTAAATTTCCCACACCTCTCATTTACCTTACCAATGAAATCAGGAAGGTGTTTTACAACGAATCAAACACGAGCAACAATCCAGAAATACACCAAATATCTGTATGGTTTGTTTTTATATAAATACATATCCAGGACTTAGTACTACGTTTAAGGAAAATGAAGGTTGGAAGGAAAAAAAAGATAATTAAACAAACAAACTCCCCCAAAACAAACAAACAAAACCCCCAACCAACCAACACAAACCCAAACCTCAGTTTTACCAACGCAGCACAGAGATGAGTACCTTTCCGTAGCACACAGCTGGGCAGATGTGTCTGCATGTGAGCACACAGGCAGGCAACTGCTTGTTCGGAACAGGAGCTCCTCAGAAAACAGCCTGTGTTGTAGCACCGCGTTTGTATTTCTGACTCATTAAAAGATAATTTTTATCTGTGTTCATCTGATTTGCCCTTCAAAAATTCTCCATAAGGTTTAAAAGAAAGCAGGTTTTTGTATTATAACACGTTTGCCCCCCCACTATGAAAACTCAGCTGAGTATCAGTTTCGTCTCGTACTGCCCCGCAACTTCGCAAGCGTCCCGTCAGACCGAACCATCCAGCAGCACAGCCCTGTGAGCTACGGCTTCTCGGCCACCGCAGCCCAGCCGGAGAACGAGACAAACCACCGCTCTCCTCAAACCCGAACCCTGCTGCTGCTCTGAGCCGTGGCCGCCACAAACCGGCAGGCAGCGGTTTTCCCAGCCCGTTGGGAGCAAATCTTTCAGTGAGCCGATAACCACCACCTTCGGAGAGCAGGGAGCACCCTCCAGCCCCTCTGGGGCTTTACTGAAAGGCTGAGCAGGAAACAGGAGAATAACACATCTGTAGGACACACACCAGGTCTGGAACATGGGCTTACTGAAGTATCACAAACATACTTAAACACAGAGTCCTTTGCAATGCTTTGGAAAGTAATTTGCACAGAAAAACCTTTATAAAGATAACACAGGGAAAAATCCCTGCTTCTTTCAGCCTCCTTTACATTTACTTTGAGGCCAGACTCTAGTCACATGCCAGATCCTGTACTCGTGCTGGTATTAAGGACAGCAGCATCTGAAGTTAATTATTTAATACTAAACTGACAGGATTTTAAAACGCAGTCCTTTGGTTCCAGTCTCAGGAGGAAGGCCAGTCCTCAAACTGTGCGGCAGGTTCCCAAAACGACGTCCTGCCTTCCAGACTTGCAGCCACAGCACGCCCGGGCAACGGCAAGAAGTGCAGCTAAACTGATACCAGAGAACTAAGAGGCAACCAAACACTTAGTGAAGGAGGAAGAAGTTCTGCCTCTGTAGCACAGTAATGCTGCAACCTATTGAATGGAGGTTGCTTATTTTTGCTATCTTCTCCTCCTTTTCTTTATGGGCTACCTACACATTTCCTGGGCTCTCATGAACTCAAACACCTCCTAAATTCCCACAGTACATCAGGCTCAGGAAAGAATCAATAAAATGTTTGAATGAAAACAAGATGCTCGGCAGGTCCTGAGCAGACCCACGCTTCTCTGGGTCCAAGCTCTTTACACGAATTAGCGCACAGGTATACACCCTCCTTCAGCCACCGAAAAAACGCAGAAATATTTAAACTTAATAAACCACTTCCGTTACAAAACAAGACCTTTCTGCACTGCATGCTAAATTACAGCAGTTTCTGGTCTGCCGTGTCAATGAACTCAGCTCACGGCACGATAAACAGAGACAGGAAACACCAGCGACAGAGCTCAAGGGGAGTTGCGTCCTTACGAATAAAAGAGCAGCGGCTCATGTCTCGGCAAAGCTTCACATTTGCGTTCACTGTTACCCAGCAGCTCGAAACGCACAGAAAACGCCGGGAGGCTTTCCCAGGAGCAGAGCCCACGCAGACCTACCTGCACCCAGCGTCCGCCCTGCCAGGACGGCGGCGTGCAGGTTCTGCACACCCTCTCAGCGGGCAGGGCACGGAGCCCCCTCTGCAGGACACGCACCCAGGGCACGGCCCTGGGCCGCTGTGGGTGCGGGAGCTGGCTCTCCTCCTCCGCTGCCAGCTTCGCACCAAGGACCCCCGCGGACTCCCAGGGAGCTGGTTTACCTAATAGCAAGAAAATTAGTAATTAGTCCTTTCGCTTTTAGACACAAGTCCCCCACTGAGCAGTTTCTCACCTCTCCCCACGTGAAAGCCCTTGGCCAAGCCTGCTGCCCAGCTGGGATGCAGCGGATGGGGCACAGCATCCACATGGGAAAGCACCATCTGCTCCCGGGAGCTGCTCCTCCTTCCACGAGTGCTGGGAACAGGGATCTCCAGGGAGGCAGGAACCTCTCGCACTGCTGGAACTGCAGCGGTCTGCTGTCCCGGGCGATGGAGACCCGCTCGGCATGGGGCTGGCCGGGGATGGCAGCCCGAGCTGCTGCTGTTGGGCTGGGGACCATTCCAGAGCCACCGCTGCAGAGCCACCGCCCACCTTACAGCACCAGAACCCGCACTTCACAGCCAGAACCAGCCCTGGCAACTAAAACTTCCCAAACCATCCGGTTACCAAAAAGCGAGAGCATGCTTAAGAGCCCCGTTAGAAGGACGTAACTCACGAGTAATTGCTGGTAACACAGGGGTCCTTTTAAGAAAAAAATAAAATCCCACAGTACTCTTCAAAAGCCATGACAGTCTTGATACTGTTCAGTAGTATTATAGTGTGGTGGATACCATTTTGACATGCCTTAAATTTGAATAAAGCCTGCCTTGAATCGCTAGGTTGTGGCTGTGCGAGAGGGATTTTCAAGCAAGCAATGGCTTCCGAATCCAAGTCCTCTGTGTGAGCGAGCCTCACGTGCATTCACACCCCTGCACACCGGAGCAGCGCAGGAGCGGGATGCAGGATGCCGTGTGTGCGAGGGGAGGTCCCTGCAGCACCCAGCCCGCAGCCCTGGGCTGCAGCAGAGCGGCGTGCGGAGCAGCCGCCGACTCCCGCGGGAGGCGCAGGGCTGTGGGAACACCCGCGCCAGCACCGCATTCCCGCCTGCCCGGCTCCCGGACCGCAGCGGGGGTTCGGCACGGCCAGAGGCAGGAGACGGGTGTTCGTGCACCACCGCTGCAGGGCACCTCAAACAGCCCTCAGCACTTTTCCCCTCACAAAACAAACGTCGAAAAAAGAAACAGCTTTACACTTCACGGGAACACAATGGCAGAGTGTGTTTAATTTATTAAAATGGCCACATCTTTCCCGAAGTATACCTGTATGTAAAATACGCATACAAAATACAACATTTAAACAAATTATTTACATCCAGGGCAGCTGCAATATCAAGCAATAACCTTAGCAATAGTTTTAAAAATAACTTGCTGCAGTGTACACTACATCAGGTGTTTCACAATATGAAGGTTGAATTTTAGCATTGTACTGCTATACTAACCTCTAAAATATTACAGTACTCCAGAAAAAAAATATTAATGCTTCTTTAAAAAACAAAAAACTCAGAAACTGGTTTGTAGACTAACAAAACACTACATATTTCTCTTTGGGGACTGAAAACTACAGCAGATTTAGACAGAAATGTAATAGCTACATTCAAAATACATTCAGTCTATTTATGCCAAAAATACATTCAGAGCCTTTGGTTACAACTTATTGCACATTTCTCATATTCCGTAGAAATATATTGTACCTCTTAATGCTTATTTTCCCGTACATTTGTAAAAGGTGCTGCCTGTAAAACAGACCACGGCTGCCTCCCCGGCCCGGGGTACCCCCAGCGCAGCGGTGGCCACGGGAGCACCGGGCAGACAGGGACCCAGGGAGGTGTTCGTCTGGGCAATGTCAAGGCCCGTTGTAGGGACCAGACACATTTCTGAACAAATTTACTTATAATTCCTGAACGTACTACCAAGGATAGAAGTGACATAACAATGACAATATTACGGGAGTCATTATAGGGTTACAGGAGGGAATGATTTGGGGTAAGTGCAAATGACTGTAAAAGTAGTAAAGTGCAAAGGAGATTACAGTTTGAATTTCTCAAGGGGTATTTGGGAGGAGTAGTTAAGGAAACAAACAAAAAAAAAATAGGTGCTAGAGAAAATGTTAATTAACTTTCCCTTTCAGTTCATTTTCCATGCTTTAAGTTCTAGGCTGTTATTAGAAGCTAATTAAAAAAATTAGTAACTCCCCCAGACTAGAAGCATCAATTACGAGAGGCCAAGTGTGGTGACTGGTCTTGAGCATCCTTGAGCTTGAAAATTCCTATGGGCTTAAGAACTTGTGCTTTAAATGAAGATCAGTAGGAACATCAGTAACCTCTCAAGAAACCTCAGCCTCCCTAAAACCACACGGAACTGCCTCAGCACAACCTCTGCTCTTAAATTCAAGCAGGACAAACCTACACTGAGTGAAAAGGCCACTAAAATAAGGGGTTTGGTTTTTTTTTTTAAAAGGAGCACACAGTTTACAAACATCTTAAAGCCCAGTACAACAGCATCAGCCCCTTGGCTCAGTTATGGTTAACTCTATTTTGCTATAAGGTGCCTCTGCCTCTCAATAACAAAAGAAGAAAATAAAACCAGTGCAAAAATATGGAGCTAAGCGAAAACCTCGGACAAACAGACCATAACGCCTCATGCCAGGAGACACTCACAGGAAAAGATGGGAAGTGTTCGCGGGGCCGGTCAGGCTGACCACACGGCCAGGAACAAGCAGGCGGCACCCACAGGAGCAAAGCCTCCGGTAAACGTCGCCGAGCTCTGTGCCGAGAGCGGGTCACCAAAGTGCTTACGCCAAAAAGCACATTTTTTAAATTTCACAGCAGGACTTGAGTCCAGCACGGCTCCTGACCCGCGGGACCTTCTGCACCAACACCAAATTCCTCCACCATGCAAGCCAATTCACAAGGAAAGAAGCCCCAGGAACAATTACCCGATAGACTTCAAGGGCATGGATATGTTCAAAGGATAATACAGATAAAAAGTGCATAGGACTGAATTTAAGATGGAAGAAAAATTTCTAGAGAGCATTCCAATCACTCTCCCCACAAAGAATGCTTCCATTTTAGGCAAAAGAAATTAACACATTTTAAAAGTGGTGTAAGAGAAGCTAACGGTGTCCCTTGGTCGTCTTGCATCTTGTACAGCAGCTGACCAGGTTTTCAGTAACGAGCATTAATGCATCGAGACTGCCGCAAACACCAGAGAGCCGGGAGCTCTGGAAAGACAGACCAGTCCCTTTTGGGCACCTTCCCGAGTGCTAAATTCTGAAAAGCTCATCTCACCTGCACGGTTTAAATACGTTTGAAGAAACAGGCCTGCATCAGCATACTATTTAAAACTACTTTTACTCCACTACCATTGATTTCAAACACCTTATTCTGCAAGTTCACTGAGTTTATTTCAATGGATAAAACATTTCCTTTTCCCACTTAAAAAAATAATCTTTGATTGTTCCTTTTTAACCTAAGGATTTTTTCAAGTTACGTTCTACAAGAACAAATGCTGGATCTTATGTCTGCAAATCTTTGGATACTCAAGTAAGCACCACTCCTTGGGTCACACAGCTGCACCAATCACCCTCAAACAGCTTAGAAATTCACATCTGCTGAGCTCCCGCGTGCAGCTGAAGCGCAGAACAATTAAATCTATAAGATGACTTTGATTATATCTCAGAAAGCATGCTGGAGGAAAATCCAGCAGCAATATTCTCCAGCACGCAGCTAACGGACACGTGCAGACGTGCGCTACGGAACGCAGGCAGGAGTGACTGGATTTACACAAACAGGTAAATGGCACCAGAGCCTATTTACGGGGCAATCAGCAGCCATGAAGAGCCCGCGGTGTCCCGAGCGCGCGTGTCAGGATGGAACACGCGGCACTGACACCGCTGACCGTCCCACTCCGTCACAGTTCAACCCATTCCTCCACGCGAGAGCCCCAGTTCAAGAGGTTTCATGTCAAAGATCGATCCTAAGTACCGTAATTAGCGAACAGCTTATTTCCACAGAGCTGCATGTGCTACTTCGAATTTTGCAAAGCTTTGCTAATCTGGAGATATCTCTGGGCTTAATTTCCACAGACACCTGGATTTAGAAACATTCAAAGAATCGTATCATTATGAAGTGTATCATTTTGGCTATTACAAATATTGGAATACTATATTTAAATGTGTGGAGTGGGGCAGAATTCACAAAATGCCACATCAGTGAGTTTTGAAAAAACACCCCACTTTTTATAGCTCGCAGTATTACGGGAATACGATGAGAGATGTTAATACTTTTCACCAACCTGGTGCTATTACAGAAATCCATACGAAACCTCTGACCAGGCTGTACTGGTTTCGCGGAAGGACATCAGCGCTTTAAATTGCCATTTTAACAGGTCCCCGGGCTGTGACGGACGAGCGAACGGGAGCCTGTCCCCCCGGCACCGCAGCGGTGGCTCCGGGCACCGCGCGTCCCCAGGCCCCGGCCCCGCGAGCGGGGCTGCACACAACACCAAGGCAACCAGAGACGAACCTTCCTGAGGGCTTCCACCGCTTCCCAGAGCCAACTTCGTTAAAGCTTCCCCCTAAGACATCGAAAGGCACTAAGAGATGTTAGCAGTGACAGATTGGCAAGACGTTGCTTAAAAATATAGACTTTCTCAGTTTAGATAGAATTTATCCCATTCTGTCCCTACATATATCTAGTGGAAAAGTATTGCCTCTATTATTTTTCCTACCAACCGTTAAAAATAAAAATTGTCCCTTGATTGATATGTTCAAAGAAAAAATGAACAGAGTAAAATAACTACAAATCCTAACTATAATACTGTATATTAAATCAAGACAATAAAAAATAAAAGTTTATGAAAAACTGACTAGATGCCTTTGTTCACAATATACACATCTAGTGGAATTTTCATCTTTTAAAAATTTGCTTAGGTAAATATAGTATTTAAAAGTGCATTTTACTGACAGCCCCTTTTCAGATTCCTGCATAAAAATATGTAAAAAGCTGGATTTAATTTGGTGTTTTACTCGGTTTGAGGGTAAAACGTGGTTTCTCTCACAAACAGGCTTTAACCAATGGCAGCTACTTCCAATACGTTTGGGGTTTGACTAAGACAAAAAGCGCGATAGCAAAAGGTGTCATTACACTGCCGTGGTGTCGTAAGCTCCTTTCTGCGATTAGCCTAGAGTCTAATTCACTTGACAAAACCCCAGCAAGTCACAGACCTGCTGTATAAAACACAAACTACGAGTCAGAAGCTGCCCCTTCCAGTGGCCAAATACGAAGCTGGATGTCAGTGCTCTGCTTTGGGCACTTAAACACTGAACCACGGTGCGTGAGGTAGACCGAAAATAAAAATAATATCACACGTGAGAAGCTGAGCGGAAGGATCCGTTCCTGGGCGGGGGAGCTCCCTCAGGCCTTGCCGTCCTCCAGGGCGCAGAGCTGGGAAAGCGTCTTCTTGACGCGCAGGGCGGTGAGGCGCGCCGCGCCGCTGCCGTGCCAGCACTCCCGCATCACCCGGCCCAGCACCCGCAGCGCCTGCGGAAACAGCGCGTCAGCGCACGCACCGCGGCCTCCGGAACAGCACCGCCACAGCAGCACCCTAAACTGACACATCCACTGAACCCCAGGGCTGGAAGGGACCTCGGAAGCTCACCCAGTGCAACCCCCCGGAGCAGGAACCCCCAGCTGAGGTCACACAGAAGGGGTCCAGGCGGGTTTGAATGGCTGCACAGAAGGAGACTCCACAACCTCCCTGGGCAGCCTGGGCCAGGCTCTGCCACCCTCACCAGGAAGAAGTTTCTTCTCCTCTTTCAGTGGAACCTCCTGTGTTCCAGTTTGCACCCATCGCCCCTTGTCCTGTCACTGGTTGTCACTGAGAAGAGCCTGGCTCCATCCTCCTGACACTGCCCCTTTCCATATTGATCCCATGAATGAGGTCACCCCTCAGTCTCCTCTTCTCCAAGCTCCAGAGCCCCAGCTCCTCAGCCTTTCCTCACACGGCAGATGCTCCACTCCCTTTCCAGAGAGTTCAGTGTTCGGTACAAAGACACTTTTCTGTGTATTGATCTGGAAGCTGAAAAAGGGGTAAACACCTGAAACAAATTTCAACACAGGAGAGGCTGGACGTGGAGCTCCCTGTGTCCCACTGCAAAACCCTGTCTTGATTTAAATACACTTTGTATAATAATAAGCCAAAGAACTGCTCTTACCTCACAGCTTTGCCACTGGTTTGGAATATTTGGTCTGAGCTTCTGCTCACAAACTACCCTTCTCATGTCTTCTATCGAAGGATCAGAAGGCACAACATCGTAGTAAGGCAGCTGGTATTCCTCAGTGATTCCTGGGAGAGATTTATTGTGTAGGTAACACAAAATCCAAAGTAGCTGCTCCAGAATCAATTCCAATTGTTTCTTTTTACAAGCAATGAGAGAACAGAGGAGCATCTGGGGCCGCCTTGAACAGCTGCTCCACAACAGACTTCTACTGCCACATACTGTCAGCATAGTTGAGCGTGCAGGGGCAGGGACACAGATCCTTTAACTGATTTTGTTTTATTTAAGATAAAGGTGGTCTGGATTGCAAAATGCAGATGCCAGAAACCTCACCTCCAACGGAGCACCTTCGGGCGATCTCCCAGTACACCAGCCCAAGGGAGTACATGTCCGCACGCTTGAAAGACTCAAAGATGTTCATGTTCATCGCATCGTCAAGTATCTCAGGAGCCATATACCTTTGAAGGACACACAGGTCAGTTTGCTAGAGGGAGTTTGTTCAGCAGACCCCGGCTGCGCTCTCAGGCCAGGGCCAGGTACCCGCCGGTCCCACGGGGATGAGAACTCCTGACAGCGACTCTGAGCAAAGGGAGAGCTGGTGTGGGGGACAAACCCAGCACCGCAGCTGCCACATCACACACACCACCGTGACCGCTCAGAGCAACGCCCTGACCGTGGCAGGAGCGGACGGGGCGACCGATGCGGTGCCGCGCCACAGAGCTCTGTCCTGTGGCTGCGACCGCCGTCCCCCCACGCAGGGGACACGGGGGCCAAGAGACACCACGAGCAGAGTCTCGGGTGGAGGACAGGGCCAAGAGGCTGAGAGACACGGTCCCCGCGGGCCAGCAGCCCCCAAGCCCACCTCCTGGTCCCCACGCGCGGGTTCTGGGGGATGTCGATGGTGTTCAGCACCGAGTCGTGCTTCACCGCCAGGCCCAGGTCCGCGATGGCGCAGCTCTCGTTCCTCTTCACCAGGATGTTCTTAGATTTCAGATCCCGGTGCGCAATCGCTGGCTTGCCTGTTCACGGAAAGAGAAAGCGCTGTCCATTTTGATAACAACAGCAGGAATTTTAATGCAATGAGCCAGGAAGCAAAACCAGTTTTATTCAACTTCATTACCATAGCCCATAAAAAACCAAATAAACAAACAAATAAACAAACCAACACCCAAACATTTACGCCTGTTTTGTACTAAGGAAGGCTCTGCTAAATGCCATCACATTAAAAAACAAAACCAAAACCAAACCAAAACAACGTTGAGGACATTTTTGTTCCAACATTTGAATTTCAGGAATAAAACACAAAAAGAGAAACTGTAATTTCACCCTCCAAATTAATTTAGCAAACCTTTCCTTAGCGCTCCCCATTAACACAGCTGCTCCCATATCCACCTGCAGACGTGGAAGGAGGCACAGACAGCGGAAGTGGGAAGATGATGTCCCCATTCTCTGCCTATACTGTGCCTTGTACGCTTATGCTAAGACTCTTTCTTGCAGTACAGCAGTTTGCAAAACGCTTTACTATACCACATCACCCACAAAAGACTTTGCAAATGCCTCTGAAGCTCCTTAGAGCAGCAGGAGGAGAGGTGGAAGCACCTGCCTTGCGTGCCGACGATCTCCATGTGCAGGTGTGCCAGGCCGCTGGCCACCGACAGCGCCAGCCGCACCATGCCCGCCACCGTCACCGTCCCCCGGTTCAGGTAGTCAAACAGAGACCCTTGCTCGTGGTACTCGGAGACAAGCCAGAGCTGAGTCCACGTCCCATTATCTACCCAGAGAAAACAAGATTATTTGGCTTTATGAAACAAAGAATGAGCCAGGAAAAGCTTTCCCCGCTTTGTGGCCAGCTCAGCCATGCACACAAACAATGTTTCTGGCCGCCCCACTGGGACAGAGCTCCAGATTGCTCAAGGGTCAAAGTGACGGGAGTGGGGACAGCAATAGTGATTCTGGGACAGACACCCGGGATTTCACACACGACTCGCACCGTACCCTTGTTATCGGCAGCAATAAAGCCCAGGATGTTTTCGTGTCTCAGCATAACCGTCTGATAGATTTCTGCCTCCCGAAACCAGGACCGCTCGTCTCTGGAGGAGAAGATTTTCACAGCTACGTCTTCCCCGCACCATTTTCCACGCCAGACTTCGCCAAATCGGCCTTTTCCTACAATTTCTTGCAGGACAATTGTCCTTGCAATTGTTCTTTGTACAAGCAGAGGTAAACCTGGTTTAAAAAGAAGAGACAGGTATCTATGAAATAGTTCACCAGTCATTTTTTTTTAAATAATAAAGTTAATGTTCCAGTGAATTGCACTCGTAAATAAAAATTCTAGTTACAGAAAGCTAAGCCGTACACAGCAGATGTGCCACCACCCTGATGAGCTGGAATTTCTGAATTCCCACCTAATTTTTGCATTTATTTGATTTAACAAGTTCTCAATAGCAATAGAGGCATCGTAGTAGATAGGATATCAGAAACATTTAAAAAGTATTGAAAAGGTTGGCACTCTGCTCGAAACAAGAATTCAGAGTAACATTATTTGGGCACCACTACAAAAATTCCAGGCATGGCACCTGACCCGCTCGGTTCAGATCAGGACGTTTTCTCACCTGCTGTGCCACACCAGCCTGCAATGTTTTGTTTCACAACAGAAACTTTCTGAAATAACTGTTTGAATGGAAGAGTTTAACCAAAGAGTTGAACTTTTGTAATTTGACAGAAACAGAGCAAACAAAGCCCTATTGCCACTATAATGGGCGGCCAGGCGCATCAGCCCTGAACCTCCCTTGGCAAAAGAGTTGTCACCAGTGTAAGAGCCTCCACTCTTACAAGACAAGACCCCACTGCACCCCCTGCCCAGCAGGAACGTTCTGCAGTGCCCTACAAGCCAGGTGGCACATCATGGAATAAATAACTGGATAATAACACAGTCTTTTCTAAACTAGTACTTTGGAATCATTGGTTTCTACTTCTCTGTTTTATAGCTGAGTCCACCATTATAGCCATCTAGTAAGCATGTAGAGCCAAGACAGATATATGTTATCACGCAAAAATTATTAATCCTGTTTATTCTGTTACTTTCTGCTGAAACTTCAGGGGAAAAAAAAAATAAATCTTGTGCCTAATGTAACAAACAGCGGCATTTCTTCCACCTTCCACTACAGTGGTTTATATGCATATTTGCTGCCATGAAACAGTGTCTAACTCTGTTTAGACCAGCAGTGCTAAACTTCATTCAGCACCAGGGCAGCCCCACCTACCCGAGCCCGAGCCCGAGGTCGTCATGTCGTGGATGAGCTCCCTCAGCGTCTTCCCCGAGCTGACCAGGTTGCAGTCGGACAGCGGCTCCTCCACGCTGAGCTGCTTGGCTCTGCCGCGGCCCCCGCGCCGGCCCCGCCAGCCGCGCAGCGCCAGCACCGCCACCAGCGCCAGCACGCACAGCGGCACCGCCACCGTCACCGCCAGCACCGCCGCGCCCGCGCCGGCCCTGCCCGGGGACTCCGACGCTTTCGGGAGACAGAACAGAGGAAAAAGACGATGAGTGAAGGGCTGCGGAGCAACGACACGTTAACACGTACCGATCCCGCAGGACTGGCAGCAGCGGCACAGACACCATTCCGGAAGGTACGAGACTTCCCCCCCCACCCACTTTGCAGGTCGCCTGGGCTCTGGTCAGCCCTGTGAGCACCACTGAAAACAGCAACAGCCTGACGGTCCCCCCTGGGGGGGTGGCTGGTGGCAGCAGGGCTGGGGTGAGGGGGCGGGCAGACCACGGCCAGCCTGGCCCGGAACAGCCCCAAACCAGCCCCAAACCAGCTCAGACAGCTCCTCAGACCCACTGACACCCCGCCGCCCCTGCCGGGCGCTGCCTGGTTGTGTCTCCGCTGATCTGCTACCAAACCCCCAGGCTTTCCCAGCACAACACGTCCCAGCCACCAGCATCTCCAGCCAGTCCCACCCCACCCCTCAGTACCATCCACAACAGCAAACACCTGAAGAACATTTCCTAGCAGTTCCAAAACCGCAGCAGGGACCCTACGGAGTACGCAGTTTTAATCTCTTTGTATCAGCAAAACGCGGTTTGCCCGGAGCGAGTTGATCCCCCCGCTCCCCACCGCAGAAGACACAGGGATGGGACCAGCAGCTCCCTGCAAGACCCCGGCGCAGGCAATTAAATTAAACAGTATTCCTTTAAAATAAAACAAACCATTTCAGAACAAATAGGAGGCCTTGGTACTGGTTTTTAAAATGTTAAGTTTCAATGATTGTTTGCTGCTACCCTTATCTACAGTCATGCTGAATAAAGCTATAGCTAAACGGAAAGTTAAATGTATTCACGAGGTGTTCATGTCTACATCTTATTATTTGCAGTCTCTCAGAGAAAGCAAAAGTAACTACAAATAGCACTATGCCAGAAACTGTTTTCTTGACCAACAACGTTGCTTCAGCATGCAATGAACTGGTTCATTGCAAAGTGGCCACAGGTGTTGACGACAAGAGGCTTTGTGTCTTTTGGCAAGTCTTTTGGTTCCCGTGAAAACAAGTTTGAATGTTAAATATTTTCTGACACTTTGGAGTTACTGTTGCTCTTCCCATTTTCTTTAGGCCAACATACAGTTCCTGGCAATCCTGACCACATACAGGAATACAAAGTTATAGTAAATGAGGCATTAAGAGGATTTCTGAGACAGAACACTTCAGGAACTTGTAATCATGCAGCTTTCACAAGAGCCAAGAAATGGGACCATCCCAGATCATTTTCCATTTTAAAAGTATAGGGGTAAAAAGCTTATCAAGAAGCTACAGGAATACATTATTAAGGTATTTACTCGTACATGCACACACACACAAATTCCTTACTGCCCCCAACATTGTAAATAAGCTTAACAAACAAACAAACAATGACACCACCACCAAACAAACACCACAATCCTCCCCCCCAATAAAACAAAACAGAAACATGAACCAAAAAACCCCTCAACACTCAGATCCACAAGTACCAAACAGTGGATCTAAAGGCTACGGACGATTTAATAATCATGGACTCCACACCATACAAAGTCACCCCTTAGCTGTTCTGGAAAACGAAAGGCCCCTCTCTCCCCTTAGGCAAACGCTAAGCAGTGTGCACAGTGTAATCTGAATTCTGAGAGTGAGCAGCCCGATGGCCTCAGCGATGGCCTCGGCGATGGCCTTGGCGATGGCCTCGGCGATGGCCGTGACCGCCTCCCGTTAACATTACAGCAGAAGAACGTCTTCTCCAAAGGACCCTGCCGAGCCGTGCACTCCACCACCCGGAGCCCCACTTAGCTCTGCAAAGGTAACTGTGGCTTTTTCTTCTCTTTACATTTTAGCACTGTGTGCTTTAGCTGAGAAAATAAAACGTTCACAACAGAAGGCCCCGTGTCTGTTCACAGCACACAACTCAAACCATTCTGAAAACAAAGTTGTTCTGTCTTGCCCATGGGCTTTTCCTCTAACAGACTCCACCGGGACACTCACGGGTTACCTGGCAGATTTGTAAGAGGATTTGCCAGCAGGACTCCTTGCAGCTCCTGCTTGTTCACCGACATACTGTGATTTCCTAAGCTGTTTTTAACCACCACAGAGCAGAGAGCTCCCCTGCAGCAGGTACGACGAGCAGCAGGTTGGTACCTTCTGCCAAGGGACTGCGGCGCAGGCCCTGGCCGCAGCACGGCGCACACTCGGGCCGGTGCCCGCCGGGAGGAACCCTCGCGGCGCAGCGTGGCGCGGCCGGTGCGGTGCGGCAGGCCGAGGGTCCTTGTCTGGGTGCCCTACACCCGGCACTGCCTCTGCATCCCCCAGATCAACGTCCTCGCCCGCAGACCCAAGTGGAGTCACCGTCTATCAGCAGCGGCGGATAAAGACAAACTCGCACAAGATATCTGCTGTAAAGTGGCAGTTCTTTCCACCAGCCGCTGAAAAACAACATAATATGAAATGAACAAAACGTAAAACTTTATTGTTCTTTGGCCAGCACAGACAGTATGGAAAGGACAATATCAGGAAGCTTTGAACAGCAGAATGGGGAAGAGGGACTCGGATGGGCACCCGGCGGCCATGCCCGGAGCAGCGGCTTTCCCCGCGCAGGCAGCACTGACAAGCGATGCTGCTGGGAACGGTCCCTGCGAGCAGCGAGGGACCCGAGGCGCCGCCGAGCCCGCGGGTGCTGCGAGTGGGGGACGCTGGACGGTCGAGGCGAACGGTGCTGCTGGACTGACCCTGGCCCTGCTGCTCCTGCCCCAGCCTGTGCCCGCACCACCGTCTTCTTCACCCCACGCCCACTGCCAGCTCACAGCTGTCCGTCCTCGCTGTCCTGCATCCCCCTCCCGATCCTTCCAGCTCTTCCTTCTCCTCCCTCTTTTTCCTCAGCTCCCTCCGTTCCACAACATCACTCTTTCCAGAAGCAACATCTTCAACACCTCCAGGGTTGTTCCCTTTTTCTTTACTTCCAAGTCGCTTTCCTTGCAGTCCGGGTGTTACAGGTGGCAAAGCTGTACGGGCAAAAAAGAGTAACAGTTACTATTGGCTTTCATTTTATCTTAAAATTATACACATACCTATGTATACACATAAAACTTCCCAGGATCCTCAAACTGGGAAGCAGCGCTAGAGATACTTTGAATAGGAAGCAAAGCCAAGTTCACTAAGGGCACAATAAATTACTTCGCTTGTTTTTTCTTAGCTGTTCCTGACCCCGTTGCACGTCACATTGCTGCAGTGGCACCTCTGCACGGGCCGTGACACCACACTGGCAGCCGAGGGCTGATAACAGCATTGTGATAACAACACGCACCAAGCACCGAGGCGAGGAGCAAGTGCAGAAAGGTGCATTTCCACAAGCATTCTTTGCATTGTAGGACATGCTCCCAACTCACAATGAACCCCAAAGAAAGTACGCGTTTTTGAAGAGTTTTTAATATTAAAGCCACACTGCTGTGCTGGCTGTGTCTCCACTGCCTTGTCACACATCCTGCAAATCTAGGTTCAGTTGCCAGATTTGCCAACAGAATTAAGGGAGACAACAATGCAGTTTGGGCTTCAGGAGGGGGGAGGGAGAAGACGATTTGTGACTTTTAGTGCACCGATTGTACATTGTAAACTGCTGAAACAGCTTTTATAGCAGGATTTTAAGAGGTTCATATAAAATGCTCGGCACGCCTTTAAAAAAAAAGCAACAAAACCATTTTTATCAGAAAAAAATGTACTGAATTTTAACAGAAAAGTGATCTCACACATTTTTACTGAAAACGCATACGAGCACAGTATCAGTAAAGAACTGCAGTGTGAGAACGGCATCAGAACTGAAGTTTTCGAGCTATTTCCCTGCTGGGAGGCAGGCAAGCAGCGGGTGAGAGCGGCAGGTCCGGCAGGGGCACGGTGCGCACAACGACATCCGGAGTGTCACACCCGCTCGAGAGGGGACAGCCAGCACCAGGGGCACAACCACACACCAGCTTTGTGACCCACGCAGTGACAGTCGCTCAGAACAAACCCAAGCCAGGGATGCTTACAGTTCTCCTCCAAGATGCTGCCAAGTGGAGAGAGCCCGGTGCAGAAGGCAAGCCAGCAGTGGGACGGGGAGCAGCGGCGTCCGGGCTGGGTTGCAGGGGTCACCACCGCGTTCCTGGGAAACGAAGAGATCCTGACTGTCTAGAGAAGTTTCGTGGAAAGAGTCAACTGGAAACCTCCTTGCCATCCTTCAATCCGTACCAAAGCGCGGACCAAGGCCGGCGGCAGCTGCTCCAGCCCTTTCCAGTTCTTCATGGAGCACATGTGGGAGACCCGAGAAGCACCAGCGCCGTGGTTTCTGCCCCACAGCTGGTTGTTGGCCACCTCTAGCCCTCCATATCTGGGCTGGCACATCACGACCCCCTGGGCATCCCTGGGGCTGCCACAGCACAAACCGTACGCAGGAAGAGTGACAAAATACACAACACGCAAAGTACAAACAGTAATTAAAGGCAACGGCACTAAATAAGTGTGGCAACGTTCACAGCAGTTGTGCAACGTTAAACTCTTTGGGAAATAAGAAAATCCCTCATGACTACCTAAAACCATTGCATCGACACCATTTATCATAACATTTTGCAATCTGATTTTGAATGTACCATTCAACGACTCGCTAATCAAGAATAGAAGCTGAAGACGTGTTGCCATGTATGAAACAAAAATAGCACATCTGGCAATACTTAGCAGTTTCACAATAGGGTATAGTTATATCCCAGGTTGTGTAAACAAAAGAATACTTCTAGGCAAAAAAACCCGCAGTGTTTCCAGTGCCCAGTGGCACCAGGGCCAGAGGGAACCTGGGCACGAGCAGCTCTTCCTGCCCGCCGCTGTGGTGGAGCCCTGGCCTCCCGCCGAAGCTGTCCCTGCCGCAGCAGGCAAGCTCCTCTTCTTCATTAAAAAGCAAACCAGGGAAGTCAGATAAGTGAACTTTCTATTACTGTTTTGCCGCAGAGCAGTAGCACCAACTGTTAATGCTGGCCGCTGAACTGCAGCAGTGCCCCACAGAAACCAGCACTTCAGAGCAAAAAGCAGCCACACAGACAGAAGAGAGGAAAAAAAAAATTTCCCCTTCTCTTCTTTTTTTGCTCCGTTCCCCATCCTCCCTGTTTTTATCCA
This sequence comes from Pampusana beccarii, assembly GCA_013399365.1. NCBI lineage: Eukaryota > Metazoa > Chordata > Aves > Columbiformes > Columbidae > Pampusana > Pampusana beccarii. The sequence continues at coordinate 533,976 of VWYH01010593.1, forward strand.
TCACTAACACTCTAGTAGAGCTAATGAGAAGAACTGCATTTTGTCTCTTCACTCATTGTCTGGACCTTCTCTCTAACTCCATTCTCGGTCTAAGCCTGTGCTGGGCTAACCAAGCTGAGCTTTTCACCCCGTCCCACAGCACGAGGAACAGCAAAGGGAAAGGCCGAGCTGCACCGGGCAGCGCATCCCTCCGCCCGGGCCCTGGGCAGACCCGGGGCCGTGAACAATCACCAGAGATTCCCTTACAATTTGTATTCAAACACTGGGTTTTATTCAGAAAGTTACTGGCTGACGGATGGCTTTTCTCATTTTCTGGATTAATACGTACAGTAGCATCTGACTTCTTTAATGCTAACATATCCATGTATACCATTCTCCTAAAAGGGCATTAATGTCTTTATGCATTTTCAAACTGGTAAATGAACAGTAATTATTTGTTCATGTAAAACCTACAGGTTATATTAAAAAAAGATCCAACAAAAGATGAGAATCTTGCCCAACAATTAGTCTAATTGGTAACATTTGCTTCTCTTGGCAAAACAAATTTACTCGAGGGATTTTTGTCTTAGCGATTCTATTATATTTCCCTTTCTTTCAAGGCAGTGTGTGCCACTGTAGGTGATATGAGGACCATTTGTGCCTTTGTGCAGTTTGGGCAACAGGAATAAAGAAGAAAGCTGGAAATTTCTTATTATACAGTTTGTTAATCCCACTATTAGCTTAATCTTGTTCCATAAAGCCTCCTTTCTCCTCTGACTCATTTTCCATTATGCAAATACAGAAGAGAAATCATACACTTTTTATCTCAAGTTGCAGAGATGCTGCTGTGCCGGGTCACCCCAAAGAGAGCAGCGAGGGGATGGTTCTGGCTGCGTGCTGCCTTCTGCTGGAATCACAGACGTACCTTTGAACGAGAACCCTAAAACCTTTAGAATTAAAACTTTTACAGAGAATGCTTTGCTGTGCTGAAGCTTCCCGCTGAATCACAAGTGTGTGACTGTACACTGAGCACATCCCCATGTTTTTGTGCAGAGAGGCTGACATGTTCTTCGGCCAGTCCCTGCAAGCAGCCTGGTCAGAAAGCCCCAAATCCCATAAGAAATTCCCAAACCCACCTGCACCCATCCAGCCTCAATTTCCAGCCTCTGTAAAGCTGGAGAGTTAATATCCAGCATCACTGGGTGTTTCGAGACAAGAGGTTAGAACGAGTAGAGGCACGAACTTTTCTCCACACATCCACACACATGCAGGCAAAGCCACCAGAGCTCCAGAAATCCTGTTCACTGCATCTGGTACCAAATGTAAAGCGTCTGAGCCTTCAGCTGCGGTTCAACAGCCTCCACCTGAGGAGGGGGCTGAGGCCAACATCAGCTTTGCTGCTTTGGAGAACGGATGGGAAACAAGTTCCCCAGCTTGGATTTACTGTTCCTGGGGCCAGCCAGCACCCTCCGCCACAGCCACCATCAGCTGTCAGAGGCTCCAGCCGTCTGCTCCAGGGCTGGAACCTGTAACCAGGCTCGGGGGGTTAAATCCTGCCCACGGGTGGGCTGGGGGCACAGATTGCAAACACCACCTCCCAGATCAGAAATATGGCCTGGCACTCCGGTGAGACACGAGTCTGCAGCTGGAAGAAGTCTCCAGATCTTATTAGCAGCTCCTCAAAATAGTCTGTAGCATGCTGAGGTGCACAGCAGCAATTTCTCCTACAGAGAGAGATTCACAGAAAGGTCCCTCGAGGAGCTGGCGTCCCACCGACAGGGGAAGGTCACCTCGAGTCCCCTGCTGGGCAGAGAGCATCCCAGGTAAAACAGCAGAAACCTGGAAATAAAGTCAGGGTAGCACAGAAAATCCCGAATTACTGCAAACTAATCCTGCACTTTGAAACTTAGCACCTGTCAATGCAAAATATGTAATTAAATCCTTGCCAACAACTAGTATAGAAAAAGCAGATATCCAGGTTTAATCTGTCCGCAAATATTTATATTTTCACACATTGTAAAAAGCAAACAAACCAACAAAAACGGAAAACAAAATCTAAGTGAAACCAAGAGCAGGCTCCCCGCCTCACGCAGGAGCTGTGCTGCCGACCCAGGCGTGCAAGCGTGCAATGCCATCTACAGCTTTACTGGGGAAATTCACAAACAAACAAACCGCTTCCTGCTCTCAGAGCTCCGTGTGCTGCAAGTCGCCCTAGCGCTCTGCAGTCACCCCCGATCCATTTACAACGCCAGCCCTCGGCCGGACAGGCCGGTGCCCGGGGAGCGGCCGCGGTGACCGCGCGGGGACCTGCACACCGCGACCTGCCCAAGGCTTCTGCTCCTCAGCACCACTCGCTCCCGCCTGAAGCCAAGCTTTCCATCCCACGTGCTCTGCTTTTAAACTAGAATCCGCATAACGGAGATACGTGTAACTTCCACACCAAGATGTCTGAACCAAGTGTCAAACCACATGTATTGTTACTCTTTAAATAGAGAGGGTGCTTGGAGGTGGGCTGGCTTAAATAAGTACCTTGACAAAGCAGGTGTGTTTTGAAGACCAGAGAGCCACTGTGCTACGTTAGGCACGAACAGACGCAGTGGTTTAGTTCCCTATCTTGGGGACCAGGGACAACCAACAAGAGCCAAGCCGTACAACAGGACACAGTGACACACCGGGCAAGAGGTGACGTTACACACAGTGACACACCGGGGGAAGAGGTGACATTAACAGTGACACACCGGGCAAGAGGTGACGTTACACACAGACCTTTACACCAGCACCATCCAAGCACAGCAAGTTCCAGCAACCAATAACATTGGCACTGTTAAATATTCGACTGACATGAATTCCTCCAAATGTTTAGAGCAAAGGGCTGAAGCTAAAAATTAAGTAATTTTCTTTGGTACTGAAATATGAAACCAGAGGTTTTGCAACGACCAGTTCAAGAGCTAGGATGGCAGACATACCTCCACCACCTCTCTGCAAACAGCCGTTTCCTCCCAAGATTCTAGCATCCAAAATTAAAAAAAGTGCTCCCAGTAACTGCTTTTTGAATTCTCTTACATATGATAGCGGCTTAAGTGCAATTAGTAATTGTAAATTATGTATTAATTTGCATCTTTTTTACCTGTAACATCTCTCACTAGTGTAAGTGTATATTATAAAAAGATAACATCTGGTAGAGTAGCATATTTTACATCTTTTTCAGAAAAGCCCAGCTTAAGCACAAACCTTGGAAGGAAGAGTCAAATAATTCAACTTTAAAATAGCATAAATATTTATTTTTAAAAAGCACTGAATCAACTTCATCACCCCATTTGGAGTCTGGCAGACTCAAGCACTGCACCAGCTGTGTAATACACAGAGCTCCGGGAAGTGCAAATCTTCTCCCTCCTTCTAATTGGGACCAGGAATCCTGCACTCCCCGTCCCCGCTGGGCAGGAATCAATGGTACAATCTAACACCCAGGAAAAGCTGCCTCACAAGCTGCTAAAACGAACCGCAGACCCCATAGTTCAGCACAGGCCGACAGGATTGCTGAAACGGCATCAGCCAGAGACCTCCCCAGCAGCACCCCGGTGTCCCCCAGCCCCCAGCAGAAGACCCTGCGTGCCGTGTGACCAGAGCAGGGACACCTCGGCCGTCCTGCCCACCACGGAGCCACCGCAACCCCCCGCCCCCCACGCACCCTCACACCAATGTCACCCGCGGGAACCGCTCAGTGGCCTGGGCCAGAGACGTGGCACCCGGTGACACAGAGCAAGGACAACGAGGACAGCAGCTCCTCGTGCTCCGGGGGACTGCCCCGTCACAGGTCAACCTCACCGCCAACCCCAGCGCTTGTCTGTCCCAAAACATGGGGGGCATTGCCCAGATACAGCTCACAGGCAGCACCTACAGCCAACCCCCTTCTTTCCACATCTCTCTGGTCCCAATTCTGACTCCAGCCATCTAAAGCGGGTCCTGTGAATTCTGCAGAGATGTTTGTGAGTGTAAAACTTCAGACAGAGCAAGGCCTTCGTTATTTCCTTATGATGCACCAGCTGTGATTAGTGATTAGCCGCTCACAACTGCTAATTCACAGCTGCTATACATTGCTGATCCAAGCCCCACAGAAAGTCCCCAGTACATCAAATCTCATTGTCCTCGCATCTGGACTAACGCCAGTTTAAATCACAAACTCCCTTACGATATTCTAGTCCACAAAACCTCTGAGGCCACAGGTCTGTTTTCTTCACTATTCTACGATTCTATGATTCAGACACTTCCTTTCGTCTTCACGGTTAATGCCTGGTGGGATATCAAAGACAGCACTTGGAGCACCTTTAGGAGATGCAAGAAATTCACTTTTCCCCAGAGAGAGTTGCGGTTTAGATCTTCCTGTCCGAAACAAGTTGGGAAAAAAACAGCTACTGCTTTACCGCCAGCCTGTAACATCCCTACGAGCTGGCTCTCATGGTCACGTCCTTGGCACGGTGCTTGGGCACTCCCGAGCGGTCACACAAGCGTTTGAACAGTTCCGCACTCGGACGGCACTCACCAATAGGCAGGCGGAGGGTAATGTTGTTGCAGAAGTCGGTGTAGCAGCACTCGGTCTTGGTGATGTTCTTGGAGCTGTGGCAGAAGACCTGGGCATTCAGCTCGGGCAGGGAGACACAGGACTTGACCACCTCCTCGCGCCCGTTGGTCAGCATGACGGAGGCCCAGCAGGCGCCCTCGGTCTGGCAGGTGAAGTTGGTGTGCTCGCACAGCTGGCACACGCACTTCAGCCCTGAAAAACAGGTTTCCAGCTTTCGTGAGAAGACCCCGGGCAGACAGACCCCCACAGCACCGTGCCAGTCTGGTTCACAGACCCCAGAA
>VWYH01010593.1:549168-561965 GCA_013399365.1 Pampusana beccarii
CTGCCCGCGGGTCCGCGCCCCCCCGGGCTGGAGCCGCGCGGGTGAGCCGGGGCGGGCCCCTGCGGGCCCCCGGGAGCCCAGCTGGGTTCGCGGCCCGTCCTCACACCCTGCTGCGGGTTTAAACTGCGAACGCACGGAAAACGAGACCAGGAAAAGCGGCTTCTCCTCCTCGGTTTCTAATTATTAGTGGGTTTGGGCATCTTGCCTTTGGTTGCTTCATCAAGTTATGACAAATTTTCCTCAAACATCAAAATTCTGAACTGTTTTCAGTGTTTCTCCAATAACTTGTTATGATCTCATACCGTATGGAGACCCTCAACCCCTCCCGCCCTGCCCCATCTCCTTGCAGCATCCCAGAAGCTCTCTCATACACTAGAAACCATCATGACATTTTTTAAAGCCATTGTGTCACTATAACCCAGCAGCCTCAGTAGTACTTACAGGTATCATCATAAAAATCAACTAAACTTAAATAAAGATATAATCAAGTCTATTCTAAAACTGTTTGTTAGAGGACCAGACCCTGTAGTCTAACTTGTCCTTAGGAAGGTGTTGCACATGCTCCATTTCTCCGTATTTGTTTTAAAGTAAAAATACTAGCAAGATCCCCATTTCCCACACATTGTTAGATGCATCTCTAGATTTTTATCGTTGTCACGTAATAATTCATTATTATTATTATGACATACCTATTAAACCTTTTAGACTTCCCCAGGCAGTAATTCCCAGCAGTGATCTTTTTCCGTTTTTCTGAATACGGAAGTTAGTGACATTTGTCAAATCACCTTTTTCAGCCTACCTTGTTCTGCCTGATATTTCCAAATGTGGTGGCTGAGGTTCCACAATTGTATTAAAATCCTGAAAAAAAAAACCACCATCTGTTGATTTTATTGATGTAGTTTTCTGTATGTATTTATTCAGGGTTACAGCACTGGCCCTATTCACAAAGTCTTTACGAGCTTCTAATCCCAGGGCTGTCTCCACTGTAGGAATCACAGAATCACTTTGGTTGGATGAGACCCTCTGGATCATGGAGTCCAACCACCACCCACCCCAGCGCTGCCCCATGTCCTGAGAACCTCATCTCCGTCTGTCCAACCCTCCAGGGATGGTGACTCCAGCACTGCCCTGGGCAGCCTGTTCCAATGCCCCACAGCCCTTTGGGCAAGAAATTGTTCCAGATCCAACCTCAACCTCCAGTCACTGCCCTGGGCCTGCTGGCCACACCAGTGCTGGTACCAGCCAGGATGCAGTGGCCTCTTGGCCACCTGGGCACACACTGGCTCGTGTTCAGCCGCTGTCACCAACACCCCCAGGGCCTTTTCTACCGGGCACTTTCCAGCCGCTCTTCCCCAGCCTGCAGCGTTCATGGGGTTGTTGTGACCCAAGTGCAGGACCCGGCACTTGCCCCTGCTGAACCTCCCCCGACTCGCTGCTTCCGCACACCGTGAGAGCTCGTGCTGCTCCGAATGCCTTTTCCGAGGCAATTACAGTCAGGGAGCTTCAGCAAAGTCCTGGGACTTGGGAATTCAATGCATTTCAACGCTTTGCTGCTAACATTAGAAAATTAACTTAGGGCTCGGTTCAATTAACAGTCTGATGCTGTGGAATGGTGACCCAAACAACCCAAATGAAAACTCACCTACCGTAAATGCTCGTGGACCTGCCGATGCTCTTGCTCCATCTCTCAAGCTTAAACACCATGGTGAGGCGTCACCGCTGACCTGGGATCCAGGCCTCGGGTCCTCCTCCGTAAGCTGCTGCTGAAAAGTTAGCAGATCTAACTGAATTATCTTGGAATATCCCAGTCCCTGCACAGGCTGCTGACCCCAGGACGGGGGCTACAGCTCAGAGACATCCAGCCCTCAGCTCAGGAGGGCAAACCCAGCCTGGCTTGTGTTTGTTCCACTGTTGTGGGTTTGTTCTGTCGATTTTAGTATGTCTTTATCTGAACTAATGTGCTCAAATTAATATTACTCGATCTCCACGTTTCTGCATCACTCTTTCACAAGCAAAAATCATTTGATTAGATGCTTTTAAAAAGAAAATGAATTAAGCTATACCAAGATACAAATACAGCAAAGATGAAATCCAAGCAGTCTAGGATTAAGTAGCCGTTAAATAAGACCAAAAAAAAGCTGCTCTTCTACAACTTTTTTTTTCTTTAATTGTCACCAAATATATCCAGGGAAGGTATTCAGGACTTCCACGTCACCAATCACCGTTTAAACACAGTGGGAATTACGTCATCTTATTTACAATTAAATCCAACATGCTGACTATTTCATGGCAAATACTAAAGGTATATGTAATATCCTACTGAAATATAACACAGCAGCATGTTATATAGCTTTCTGTTTTATAAGCAGTGGAGAGTGATTAGAAAATACCTGCCAAGATCCAATGAAAACCTGCAGGTTTGAGTGTCACAGCAGTAAAAGAAGAGAGGAAAGACGTGCGAGCCCTTCCCTCCCGACAGGCCGGCGTCAGCAGCTGCTCCCTGCCCCTCGCCCAGCGCCGCGGAAGCCAGAGCCGCCTGCCCCGCAGACCCTGCCCGTGGGGACGCAGCATCCTCACCGACATCCAGCCACCGCTCGGCTTCCTGGCAGCACCGGCCGGACACGGCGCTGTGCTCGGCCGATCCACATCTTCCTGCTTTCCTTTTGAAGACTTACGAATAATTCACTTCATTTGCTCGGTGCTGCCAGAAAGTGTAAATGTGTCTCATTCAAACTCATCTCTGGTTCATAGCATGTAATTATTACATCTGCTTTTTTGTTTGAAGAGAGACATAGACTCATGAATTATGTAATTAAAGTGATTAAGGTTATTCTTTAAGTTTATAGAACACATTTGCTCACCTTTTACAGAAGCGATGGAGAAAACAGTGTCTGCCATGCTTGTTAAGAACCAGAGTAGCACGTGCACAGGTTCTCGTCCGTCTGAGGAGCACGGCCCTGGGCAGGAGAAAGGGAACGCTAATCACCAGCTCCCAATTACTGCTGCCCCTCGTGTCCTGTCCGCTGCTCACAGCCCCGGTTCTTGCCTGGATCGTTTCTGTGCAGCACTGCACATGATGGAGGGGCCGTGCTCCACGTTCTCCTCAGCAACGCCAGCATCAAACTCCATTTGTCCTCATTAGTTTGTCCTTAGTGTACCATGGCTTTTATTAAGTAAAATTTGTGAATGTTAATGGTTTCTAGTTTGATTTTCAGAAAGGCAAAGAGCCTGACCTCACGCTGAAGTCAGTGGGAGCTCAGATTATAAATAGCTACAAACACTTCTCTTGTATGTACCAACCACAACAAATCAGATAAATTTGTAGTGGGCAAAATTCTATGAGAGATTTGGTGTCGTTAACCCTCATGCTTCCATTGCACAAACACAGCGTGGCCACTAAATCATCCAGACAGGACAATGCAGAGCCATACTTTTCATTTAGAAATTGGTGAAGATGTCAGTCCGTAGTTTTCTGTTCCTGCCCCCCAACTCCCCATTATAACAGCTTTTTAGCTGCATCTACATTATTCCTTGAATAATACAGACACTGAGGGTTTTTTAAGCATTATTTTGTTCTGTCTCCTGGCTTTCAGGTTGGGTTTTGGGTTTTTTTGGAGTCTCCTTTCCTTCTCATATCCACCATCGTTATCACATTTTTTCTTGAGAATCGATAATGTATAAATATTTAAATGACTAAACTCTCCCACAATAAGTTTGCCATTTTAATTACTTATTGTAGCAACCCGAATCCCTTCCTTCCCCACCACCCCTAATAACATGTGCACGAGTTTACTTGTTGATAGCAAGAAGTATCTTGTAGTTAAACAGATCTAGTCCGAGAACTGCTACCTACAGTTAATATGGTAGATAGAAAAGTCTAATCAAATCTCTACTACTTCCAAAAACTGAGGGCTGCTCTATAATACAGTGTCAAGGAAACATGTATATAAAGAGCGCCTTAGAAACTCATGAAGAATAAAATTATTTTAATGCATTTATTATTATATATAAATTATTTGCAACCAGTCAGTGTTTCTTGTTATTGCGTCTTAGTCACAGAGACGTGGGTATGAAGTGGCTTGTTACTGCAGAGCTTTTGTGTCATTCTGCTGCCAAGTGCTACATGACGTCTTTATAAATCTGACTGCAACCTCTGACAATAACTTTATTTCTTGTTTGGACCCGGTCTAAACAAAAACGTCAGGCTGAGATGATGCACAAAGATTACAAGGCTGTTTTCCCAACACGCGGTGAAGCAGGAGGGTGGCGCAGTCGGTCACTGGGGAGGAGCGTGACCAGCTCTCATCACCCAACTGCAAACCCCAAGGCAGCCCCAAAGCCAGAACCTCCCCGCACCCTGAGTCCTCCTGCAGGTGGGGCCGAGGGTTCCCGGCCTGCTCGGGGGCCTGGGGCGGTGTCAGCAACGTTCTGCAAGGGCCAGGTTTTACATCCCCGTGTGCAACATCCCCTGGTGTTCAGGCTGCAGGGAACCGCCAGATTCATACCTTGTACTCCTGCTGGACGAAGACAATGGCGCACGGGGAAATCTCACGGGCTTGATTGTACCCAGCAAGGGACGTCACACCGGGACTGGGTCTGTCACACGGGGACAGGCTCTGTCATACGGGACTGGCTCTGTCACACGGGACTGGCTCTGTCACACGGGTACAGGCTCTGTCACACCAGTACAGGCCCTGTCACACGGGACAGGCTGTGTCACACAGGTACAGGCTCTGTCACACGGGTACAGGCTCTGTCACACGGGACAGGCTCTGTCACACCTGGACTGGCTCTGTCACACCTGGACTGGCTCTGTCACACGGGACAGGCTGTGTCACACGGTACAGGCTCTGTCACACGGGTACAGGCTCTGTCACACCGGTACAGGCTCTGTCACACCGGTACAGGCCCTGTCACACGGGTACAGGCTCTGTACGGGATCGGCCATCCCCACAGCTCCTTCACGGAACCCGGGACACAATTCCCCAGCAGCACAAAACCAATGAGTTGAACCCTCACCACCTCCAAGCTTCTGGGTCAGTTCTCACCTCCGTTTATTTTTCACTCCCAGCAATTTTCTATCGTCAGTTCAACATAACATTTTTAGGGTGAGAGGATTCCCAGAGAATTATCTCTCACCTGAATAGGCTCCATTTCAGAACGTTTTTATCTTCACATCTTGACAAGACCCAGACAGGCAGATTTGCATCGGGAGCAGCGGGCACAAGTGGCTGGTAACCAAAACCAAAATAACTTTGAATAAGATGCTCGAATAAGAAACCCTACTTAGTAAAAATGGAACTTTTGGGTCTGCAAACAATCTAAAACTAAACAAAACAAACCAATGACACCACCACAAAACGCAAAAAACAGCAACAACAAAACACCAAACAAAAAAAAGGAAAAAAAAAAACCACCAAAAAAAAAAGAAAAACCAAGACACACGGCACCCCACACCCAAAGAGCGCGGAGAGGCCCCCCAGCCTGCGCCGCTCCGGCCGCGGCAGGGACACAGAAACCTGAACGTTTTGCCAAAGAACACTGTTTGCTAGAAACTGGGTTTCCTCTGTTACCACAACACCGACTCGGTTCCAACGTCACATCTGTAACATCAGTGCCGTGGAGCCCTGCACAAGAGCTGATAGATGGCTTTTAATACCCTGCTGACAAATTACATCAAAAAACTAATTAAAACTACAGATAATTTTTTTTTTTTTTTTTTCTGAGGGCAAAGAAGCCGATCGTTTTCAGTGAAATAGATACTTGAAATCTAGTTCCACTACAGTGGACAGCAAAAAGTCCACCCAAATCAAAGAGAATTTATCCATCTTAATGTGGCATCCACTGGTGTGAACAAGTAGGAATACAAGTTACATCTATCCAACACTCACTGAGAGATTACATTATAGGAGTTGTTTTACACAATTTATATATGAATATAGTTTGAAAACTCTGGTTTTATCAAGCAGCAACCGCCAGGTTGTCTAGGGCTGGTGCAGCCAGACAGCGCCAGGGCCCCAGCAGAGGCGGCTCGGCTCTAGAGATGAGCTGAGCTCAGGAGGAGGTGCCAGATAACAACCAGAAATAACCAACACTGGTGGGCCCAGTGGGATGTCGTGTGGGGACAGGAGGGCTGGTCCTGGCTGAGGGGACAGCCATGGGACAGAGATGGGACAGGGGTGGGACAGCCATGGGACGGGGTGGGACGGGCCCCTCAGCACTGGCCACAGGCCCCTCGGCCCCAACATCCGTCCTATGGCTTCCAACAAGCGTCTCATCAATAAAAGACAAGTTTAAACACAGCTCATTACCTGTTTGGAGACACAAGCACGCACACACATATATATTAATATATATGGGAATCCTAGTAGGGTGATAGACTGACAGACTGAATAATTCCAGCGACTGAAGACTTGTCGATTGAAATCACCGTTGCAGATACTTGCACACCAAAGCTGGAGTATGTTATTTGGGACCTCAATTCATATCTACTAGAAACTTTAATGCTTGATCACATGAATCGAACCGTACCGCTTGGAATATGGATGTTGTCAGTATAAATATCTGACAAGTATTTCCATTCCCTCCCTCATTTGTACTTGTATTTATGAAAGAGAAGTAGCAGGGCAGAATACTCATCATTGCTCTGCCGTCCCTATCAGGTCAGGTGCTCTGCCCAGCTTTCCCATACATCCCAAGGCAATGCTGTCAGTGTTATCTGTTTTAAACAAGACCCCCTTCACTTGATTTAATACTGATAATGCTACGTGTCTTCAAAACACACTTGAGACCTTCTGTTTCCATCTAGGCCGTTAAAAACTGATTGTCTGGACACTTCATATGCTATTATATTCTGTATTATTCTGTATTATAGCATGGCTGCAAAACCTGAAAGAGTGCATTTCAAATTGTCTGTTGGGTCTTAACCTCCTACTTCAATACTTTTTATTAAATAAATGTCATTATAACTATCATTGATACAGAATTACAAGCCCCTTACATTTCAAAACAGTTCTGAAACTGAGTTTGACAAATACAAAACAAACCCACCCCGAACTACCAAACCCGTTCATAGTCTCTCAACCCTTCTGTCCACTTTGTTCTCCGTATTTGTTGGTCTCCAGCCCTCAACCTCAGCCGCTGGCTCGGAAGCACCCAGGTTACTGCAATATGCGATAAAGCCCATTGCTGAAGCAGCAGCACGGACACTTACGCCTTTTCACAAAGTCCATGCTCCGGACATTGGCCTTTTCTTGTTTTTCCAAGATTACCGACATTGCTTAACTCTATAGCCATGAATCTGGTGAACTGCTTGAGATGCAATAAGAGTAGAAGAGACAACAGCATGAATTTAAATTGAATTTCTGTAATTTAAGAGCAGAATTCTCTCTGTTTGTGTCTATTAGCACAGAAATGAGAACGGTTCCCAGTCATCCACCATCACCGGTCTCTCACCCTTTGTCTCTGGGCTTTGTCAGGCCTTTGACACACTAAATGCCAGTGAGAAACAAAAGAACAACGAAGGGATGGAGGAAAAATAAAACCCACAGTGCGTTGAGGCTATTGTGAGGCAAATGTGCTCCCAAGCTGGGTGTTTGCATGGCATGGTTCACCGTAGGACAGAAATAGCACATCCTGGGGATTTAAGAGTCTTTGGAAATGGGTAGCACCATAAAAACTTTTGCCAACTGGAAGTACTTCTAGGGTTGGCTGGAAAACAAGAATTTTGTTTTGTAATTTGTTTTCCTCCACATCAGGACAAAACTAAGACCTACTGAAATTCTGTGCAAGCAAAGCAAACTGAAAGGCACAGGCGGCCCCGAGCGGCCAGCAGGCCAGCAGTTACCGCTCACCTGGGTCCTCCACATCCCAGGAACCACGTTCCAAGAACCGTTTTACAATTCTCTAGTGTCGCCCTCCAAACGCCGCTTTCTACAGCTCTGAAATCTACTAAACAGTAGCCCGTAAATCTATGGATAAATTCATATTGATCTGAGCGGGTGCCTTTTTGATGAAGAGAGTAACGCTAAAGATTTTGGCGTAGTAACAAGCACAGGAAGTTGCTGGAAGCGCTGCCGGTGTGTGAACGCTGCCGATCTCGGGGGCTGGGGTGTCTGGGACAGCGGGACCCCAGCAGCCGCACTGGGAAGGCGGCCAGCGCTCGGCGGGGGCCGTCGGGGAGAGCTGTCAGTAACTGCCCATGGTAGGCCGCTGTTACACACACTGCGCCGGGACAAACGGCACCAACAGAGCGACGCACGGCGACGACCGCGCTGAAAGGGGAGACCCTTTCTTTTTGAAAACCAGAACAGCCAGGCTGGGGCTGGCAGGCACTGGAACCCAGCCACAGGCCGCCATCCCCAGGAGAACCGCGTTCCGGAGCCCCGAGCAGCCTGGCTGGTACAGAGCAGGCGGCTGCGAGCTGATGTCCCACACCCGTTCTCAGGCCTCACAGCGCTCTGCACCGCAGGGCCCGGGGCCGCGGGACAGCCGGCAACCGTGGGAAACGGCCCTTGGCACAGAGAGGGGCCCGGCTTCGGCTTCATGAGCACCCGAGCTGCACACACAGCGGCGCAGGCCGGGCCCGGGCGCCGCTCACGGCTGCGCTTCACCGCTCCTGGTGCTGCTCACGGTTGCACTTCACTGCTCCTGGTGCCGTTCACGGTTGCACTTTGCTGCTCCCGGCACCGCTCACGGCCGCACTTCACCGCTCCTGGTGCTGCTCACGGCTGCTCTCCGCTGCTCCTGGCGCCCCGTGGCTCGGGGCCTGGCACGGCTTCCGCGTTCAGGACCTGGAAGTGTGGGGGATTCTTCCTTCCAGCTGGGGATGAAGGAAATGTGCTGTTCCCAGGTGAGAGCATCTGTCACAGCACATAATTAACTCCACGTGTGATAGAATACTTACTTTTCCCACACAAATCTTCGCTTTAACATGTAAAAATGTATTCTGTGTTTGAGAAAGATCTGCGTTCTCTCTAAATGAACAGAACAGCACCTCTAACATCTTTGTTTCCCTCCTCCACTACACCAAGGCTCTGCTCTTGTGCAGCAGACATCTGGCCCTGCAGGGAAGAGAATTCTTCCTTGTCCCTCCCTATCAAAATAGCTTAATCCTGGTAAATAAAAGAAAACCTAGAAGGCTTGATAAGGATTTTTTCATGGAAAATTCCAGCACCGGAGGCCCACAAGGGAAGTTACAGGCAAGAAGGACGAAGCCTTCAGTGACTCCATCACCGCAACACGAACACGAGCTGCTGTCCCCAGGGCACCAGCCACAGTGCCACACATCCAGGAACAGGAACAAACAGGCCTTCTGCACACAGAAAAGAGAAATCCAGACAAAAGCAACAACCTTCCCCTCCCAAATCTGCAGTAGCTCGGTTTCTTGCCCAGCCTTCCTCCTGTAGCTGGCCGGTGGCCGTACCTGCCAGCAGCACAGCGGAACCAGACAGCGCTGCTCCTGCGCGGACGCCTCCCGTTACCGAGTTTTCAGGTGAGGAGCCTCCTGTGCGCAGGGCTCTGCTGGCCGGCCGGGCTCTGCTCGGGTGACAGCTCCCCAGTGACAAACAGCGGCTGCGAACAGCGCGAGTCCATCAGACACATCAATGTCAGCTACGGAACTGCTTGTGCCATCTCCATAGTAATAAATGCAGCAACGCCCTTAATGCAGCAGATTATATATAAGCATTCCAAATCTCTTTAGAAGATTAGATTTTACAGGGGTACTGGAACATCAATTAATAAACATGCCGGAAAAATAGTGCAGGAGGTGGGGGTGTTATCACCTGGAAACCTCCCTGCTGCCCAAGCCTTGATGCCTTGACAGGAAAAGCAGCAACACATGTTCTCCTACGACTGCCCAGACACTTGAGCAGGAGGTTCAACAAGCCAGACCACAGATAACCCTTCACGGGCCCCACCGAGCTCTTCCTTCTCTGCCCCAGGTGCAGCAGCTCTGGTTCCCAAGGGCCTGCTCACAACTGCTGTTCGTGCTGGTTTTCGGGAGCACAGACCCTGCCTGTCCTCAGCAGCAGCTACACATTAGACAAGTACAGCGCTGAATGACTTATCCCTAAGTCGAGCAATGAGAAATTGCTGAGAAATTACTCCTTAGGGTGGTTTTCCACTCAATTCTCTCAATTCAAGTTTGCCAAGTAGTCACCCAATTAAAAAAAGAACAAACCAACCAACAGTTAACATTTCAAATAGTACAGCCAAAGTCTGGACCATGGCATGAAAATGAGTTTTGTTTACAATAGTCCCTGGGTGTTTTGATGTGCCAAAGGAGGCCGCGAGCAGCAGCACCCGCTGAGATGACCTTGTCCATCGGCGAGGCCCCAGCAGCCGCAGCACCGGGCAGACACTGCTCCCTGCCAGGAGCTCGCTGGGATAATCTTCTTTACCTAACACAGGATAAACGGGATATTACTGGGGTGGTTTTATGGTTTGTGGTTTTACCCTTTAGTTGGTTATCCCCGCTTTCTAGACAGGGACAGCCAAGACTCCGGTTTTAACTCAGGCTGAAGTTGCTCAGCCCGGTCCGTATCCAAACTGGGAAGAGACCGGCGGCTCCCAGTGCCCGGCGCTGGCTGCCCTGGGGGTGCACGCGGACCCCCAGGAGCACCCTGAGAGCAGCGCCAGGGCTGCCGGCGGTGCACGGCCCCGAGGCAGCACAGGGAGGCGCTGCGGAGCACTCGCAGCTGCTTCCACCCGAAGTCACGTCATCCCGCTGTGAGCACAGTGCTTTTCAGAAGATGCTTTGGCGCAGAGATGGATCAAGCATTTAACACGACCATCTTCCCTAACATCTAGTACGACGCCGTGACTCGGTACCTTAGCGTTTGAGAAAGGCACCACCAATTCAGCCGAAGCGGTCAGAACGGTTGTTCAGCAGCAGCACAACAGATTGTCCGCCTCCTCCAACACCTGCACTGGAAAATGCTGGAGATGCGAAAACTCAAAGTAAAAAACCAAACCAGGCAGTTGACACTTGCTGCACTGCAGAGCTGCGGCCTCCGCGAGCAGCTGCCTCGCTTCCCCGCGCTTTTAAACACCGCTGCCTGTTCCGTCTCACAAACACACGTGAAAGAAACACACCCGCGTGTGCACCAGGCACCCAGAGCTGGAGAAGGCCAGGCAAAACTCTAGGTCAGAAACGATCGCTAACGGAACACAGCTCCTCGTGGTGCAGCTGGAACTGCCCCTGGTTACCCCCATTCCCACTCAGAGCACCTCCAGCCCAGGCCGAGCCCCTCGAGTCCCTGTCCCTCCGGCACCGCCGCTATTTGACAGCCCAGCACCCGCCACACGCACAAACCAGCTTAGAGCAAACTGGAACGCATTCAGGCAGCTGAGCCTTTGGCTTCCTATTGAAAGCTAACAATAAAAACTAATCAGATTCTGCTTTTCCTATGCCTTTCGCAGCACTGGATCTGCTCAGATTCTCATCAAATACAACGTAGAGACCTAGCGGCTGGTGCCGACTCAGCCTGCTCTGCAGAGCTGTTGTGCCGTGCAGTCTCTCGGCCCTGTCGGTTTTCCTACACTAGAAATACAGAACGAGAAAGGTGTGCCACATGGCCAGAGCGGGGCAAGGGCGACGGGCGGGGAAGGAAACACTACAGAGAAACAGGATCTGGCAGACCTAAAGCACAGAAGGGAACCCCCGAGAGCGCTTTTAGCCCAGAGAAGACACACGTCCCAGTGGCTCATGACTGTCCAGGTCCTTAGATCACCAGGGTTCCACCTGGAACAGCCACGGCCCAACCACCGCGCACAGCCGCAGCACCGGGGGCTCCACCTGGAGCAGCCACAGCCCAACCACCGCGCACAGCCGCGGCACCGGGGGCTCCACCTGGAGCAGCCACGGCCCAACCACCGCGCACAGCCGCGGCACCGGGGGCTCCACCTGGAGCAGCCGCGGCGCCGGGGCCATCGGCACAGCCCGTCCGCGCTGACGGCAGTGAGAGAACTAAACCACTCTGTTGTTTGACTTGAAAACATTCTATTTAATTTATACAAATAACTACTAAATAGAAAAAGTAGATTAAAACAAAATAGTTATTTTTCTGGCAGAGTTTAAATGCATATTATATAGCTTAGAAGAAATAAAATGCATTTTCCCCACAGCATTCATGACCTAAAATTCTAGTTAATTCCTCCATTGCTTTCCTTTTCTAGATCAGTAAGATAGTAGACACAATGTCGTGTGGGTAATGGCTATATATATATGTTCCATATTTGAACCGAAAATATGTTACAGACCACACACCTACAAATGTGAAGCACTTAAAATGTGACTATCGAGTTGTAATATGATAATACAGAAAACAATTTATGTTTCAGGTTATATTGTGTTACAAAAACATCTGTGTAAGAAATCATGAAAGAGGCCACATAAAAATAAGCTTTAACTTTATGCACTTATTTTACAGTTTAAAAAACTGGCAAGTGCACTAGTAATAAATAATTTGCAAGTTTTGTATAAACGAGAAATTCCTAATGTTCAGCATTATTGTAAACATCAGTACACATGTAAAATGCAGCTAAAATCTGACAGTTACATTTTCAGTTTACCAAATTCATTTCCTATTAATCAGGCATAGATCAATGTAGTGTACAGCCAATCTTATTTTTGGCAAGTCATGTCATTAAAATTAACAGTGACAGTGCAAGTAAGGAATGCAAAGAATTCCTAGTGCAATAAAGAAGAGAAGCACAGGCAATATTGCTGATTAAAATTTACCACTTCCATGTGTTCACCCTGGGAGTGATTAGGAGAATTAAAAAAAAAAAAA
>VWYH01010593.1:566692-612648 GCA_013399365.1 Pampusana beccarii
CCAGCTCTGGCACAGGGAATTCCTCAGCCCCCAGCAAGCCCATCACACTATGGCAATGGGTAAGCTACTGTGCTCACACATTGCTGAGACACAAAGTGCAGAATATAAAACTGCGCTTTTCAGTGCTTTCACATTCTCAAGGCATTCACACTGAATGCAACCGAGGCATCCAAATATTGGGAAATGCAATGAGCAAGTCTTTGTAACTGCCCACGACATCCATTTGCCAATAGAGTACATCATAAAAAAAAAACCCACCACCATATGTTCACAAGACTTTCCTCCCTTCTCTAATTAACCACATAGACCTTCACCTGACATCATCACGCTCTGTGATTCAGCTGACATATGTTCTTGTATGAGAACAATACCTGTTCCCGATGCTGCACACATCTCCAGGTAATTCTTCTGACAGAAAAGGTTTAGAGACTTTATGATCTGACTACTTGGCATGAATTATTTCTCATCACGATATAGGATGAAGCTGGGAACCCTGTCTCCTCTGTACCTGAACAGAAATGACAACAATATTCAGCCATGGTACCCAACATACCAACAACTTCAACACGGGCAGCAGCGTCAGGAATCAAAATACTCGGGAGGCCTGGTACTTCACCGGGCACACCGTGCGTTTTGGTGGCAGATGCTTTGCCGTGAATCACCATTCGCGGAACCCCTTCTACGGACAAGTCGAGGGGTCCCCAACACTCACCGTTGCTAACCATGCGCCTGGCTACCTCCCAGAGGACCAGCCCGAAGGCCCAGATGTCGACCCTCTTGTAGGAGTCGAAGCAGTCTGCCTGGATGCTCTCGTCCAGCACCTCCGGGGCCATGTAGCGCTTGGTGCCCACGCGGGGGTTGTTGCCCACGTCCAGCTGGTTGGTGCTTTGGGAGTGCATTACTGCCAGGCCTGCGGGACACAAAAACATCACTCGTGAGGCCTCTTTACAACTACAGCAGCATTTGTTTAAAATCACATGTGAGCAGTGACACTCAGAGAGTTGCTTAAAAAGAAGGAGCTGAGAGTGCAACTGTCCAAAGACCAACTGGGTCAGCTCCAAACGAGCCGTCAAAAACAGCCCCTGTGGCCTAGACCGAGACCAATTATTTCCTCAGGGATTACCATTAAGCATGTTATTGCACTGTTGCAAAACGTTGTCATTAAGTGTTTTGCGGCCACTGGATGTCACCAGCGCTCTGGGCACGTATACACAGAAGGCCAAGCATCTGTTACTTAGAAGAAAACAATTTTACACAGCATTCAAATTTATTTATAGAGCTTTTGGGTAGGTGGATATATCCGAACCGCGGGGAAGAGGGAAGAAAAACACTGCATGACGGATATACAAAGTTAAAAAAAATAAAGCTGGAAAATAAAAAACACCATATTTGCAGTAGCTTGAAAAATAAACATCCTCAAGCTGATCTAAAATGAGTCAGTCAAAACCACTCTACCTGGTTTCTACTAATTACTAAACATTTAAGCAAAGAACATTATGTGAGGGACTAAATCACCGTAAATTTGGAAACACAGAGTACTCATTTTGCCACGGTAAACAGACAGCACTGCAAATTGAACAGCAACAAGTGCATGACACTACTAAGCAATTGGAAAGATGACACAAACTCTCCCTAATTTCCTCAACAACTCTTGTAAGAACAACATATACTATTTACATTTAACATGAGTTTTTTAGATTAAACTTTAAAAGCTTTTTAACTCAATCCCACAAAAAATAACCTATCAGCAGATCATTAATGCTTTTTCTTTCCAAAAAGCAGCCTGTACTTCACTGTAACAAAAATCTGGAAAACACTTTCCTACAATTTAAATGCACTTCCAAGTAATTTCAGGATGCTAAGAAAATGCTTCTGGCACCTCCAGAAAGATACCATCTACTAACCCCGTGACTGCTAAGAAGATCGTTTGGAAAGCCTGCTCTCCAGATAAAAATGCTTTTTGTCATATCCATGTATACACACATGGAAGACATATATTTATAAACACACTTGACATTTGTGTATTTTTTATATTTATATTCATTTATATTATACAATATATATGGATTAGAACATTAAAAAAAACCCTGACTTGCCCAATTTCCTGACAAACTCTGAAGATTCAAGACTTTGGCGAACGCTCTGATAAAAACGGTAATCCTCTACCCAACTTGGGCAAACCAGATTCAATAAATTGACAGGCCAAAGGTCGAAGGCGGAGGGATGCGAGTCACCATCCCGCACGCTACAAACTGGGAAGTGTTGCAACGGGGTCAGGGGCCAGCAGTGTTGTAACCGGGCTCTTGTCACAGGGGCATCTGTGCAGATTTTGCGCTGCTTTGGGCTCTTCTCACCAGGAGACCTGGGTGCACACCCACCTCCAGGGCCTGTAAGTGCCCATCAGAGAAACTCTTACAGGAAGATACCAATTCTTTAAAAAAAATGGTTTTTAAAAAAGAAAAATCTTGATAGGAATACAAATTGATGAAACACATCAGTTTTCAAGACACCAAAAAATCCTGTTTAGTATACTGGCGTAGCTGCTAGAAACAAAAATTGAGCAAAAATGATTTTTCAGCATTCTTTGCACCTTCCTTACAAATACCAGTGCTGGTTTCAAACAAACATTCACTACTCTGTGTCACAGTACCACAGTACGGATAGGGACAGGGAAGGAAGGAGTAAGTGCAGGGTTGGGCTTTTTCTTCTCTGTCCATAAGCATTATTGCTGTTGTAGGAAGCTGCTCAGCTGAGACCCCCCGCCATGGGCGTGAACGGCGCTAGAAGGGCAGAACTGCTCCACAGCGCCGACAGACCGCAGCCCGACTGACACGCTTGGGCTCCGCCACGCCGGCTCTGCTGGCCACAAGGCCTGCAGCAGCGGCCGGGGACGCGCAGCCCAGGGCCCGGGCTGCCGTGCAGGCAGGAGCTCCCAGGGCCGGCCAACGCCAGCCCGGCTGCCGGCGGGCACCACACACACAAGGGCAGCTTACTCCGCCGGTTCTCGAGCTGGCACCTCATCTTAACGGGAACACGGCAAGTCCAGAACCCCGTGTGACCGACGGAAGCCCAGTCCGGCTCAGCTCTGGGCAGCTGCAGCGCACCTTTCCACCTGCTCACACCAGTCTCTTAAGTGCCATCTCTCTTGTGTGGTGCATGTGTTGAAATTTGGGAGACCAGAGGAGGAAAAGAAAGACAAAGCTCTACACAAAAAAAGGGCATGAATATATCTGGCAGAAGCAACAAACTCTTTGGCAACTCTCCTTTACAGATAAGGAACAAACAGAAAACACGTCAGATACACGCCTGAAGATTTCACGTTTAAAAAATAGCTAATTTATCACCGTAAGAACTAACTGGAAAATGTTTATTGCTGTGCTCTCTTAGAAAATCTCTCCCATATCTGAAGTCTCTTGATAAATAATGTAGTAGATTTCACTTTATTAGTGTGATGTCAATCAATGCCAGCATGTGCTGCCTCCTCCTCAGTGTGAGCTACAAATGTATTTAAAAGCCAATCTCTGAAGTTCTGTATTTTCAACTTACTGGTCTATCTTTTACTTACTATTCCCTCTGCAAATTTAGAGGGGCCTGGGTGTGTGGCTTTCATGTTTGCCCTGTATCTCCTGTCCCTCAGGCAAAAGTGATAGGAACTACGCAGTTGAATCATTATGGAAAAAATCCCATCTCCCAATACACTCTTTATCTAGCTAATGACTCCCCAATACTATTGTTCTGCCGCTATCTCCTTCCTTCCCTTCAAAGAACAAAAAAGAAATAGTGTCAGACATAGCCTGGAGGTGCGAATGAGCCATGATGCTGCAGCTGTTTCTCAGCATCCTGCCAGCTCAAAGTCTAAAACCCGTGGGTCACAGAGAACCCAGCCCTGAGCGCACAGCGGTGGGCTCGGCCTGGACAGACAGACAGAGCCTGGGACAGCGAGCACTTCGTTCTGCACGTGGAAGGACGCTGATGAGCTCAGAGATGGGCTGACGCCCAACAGCAGCTGCACGCTGGGACCCATGAACAGGATCGAACGCCGAACAGCCAAGAGCCGCCCGGAGTGGCGGTGTCAGGGCTGCTCCGGCGCGCAGCGACATTCCCGAGGCCTAAGTGCCACCTAGCGGCTGTTGTAAACCTGCCCGCAGCACCACACCAGAGTACGGCTATTGTAAGTTACTCGGACTTCTGCAGTCACCCAACGGATTTGATTTCACACAGGAATGCTCCGGGTCTGCCAGCACGGAGATGAACTCACCCAGATCCGCTATGCAGCACTGCCCGTTCTTCTTCACGAGGATGTTTTTGCTCTTCAAGTCCCGATGAGAAATGGCGGGCTTCCCCTGCGTGCCAAAGATCTCGATGTGCAAATGCGCGAGGCCGCTGGCTATGGAGAGGACGATGCGCAGGCAGCTGACCGTGTCCAGCGTGGTGAGCTGCAGGTAGTCGTACAGAGAGCCCATCTCGTGGTAGTGGGTGATCAACCACAGCTGCGTGCTGGAGTTCCTGGAAGTCATATCAGACGCGATGAAACCTGAGAGAGGGGAGGAGGAGAGGAGGAACAACAAAATGAAATGACAGAGCTCCTTCGAGACTCCCCCAAGAAAAGAATCAATACTACTTAGGTGCTGCTTACAATTTAAAACTCTGTTTAATTAAAACTTTTCCACAATTTTACTGCACTGAAAACAAACTACATGTATTACCATGATGAAAAAGAGCTGACATATTCTAGAACTCGTCTATTCACAAGAATGTATTTATGTATTTTGTCAGCCACACCAAGCACAGGTACTTGTTAGGACCACATCCTTAAAAAAAAACCAAAAAAAAAGTTGTTTTGCTTTGTTTTCTTTCTTTTTGAAGAACCTTGGGGTGGGGAAGTTTCCAGTCAAAGCCCAGCAGGTCACAGCTCACCTGCTGCTGTCCACTCCAGAGGACTCCTCTGGAGAGAAGCAATACCTCGAACAGACAACAAGTCCTACGGAATCACGTGGACTTCTAAGGACGACGAGCAGCCAGTGCAGGCTGCTGAGAAAAGGGTTAAACACGGCTCACATTCACGTCACAGCCTGATAAACAGACACCGTGTGCTGTGCCAGCTCACCTTGACACCCAAGGTAAGTCTGTCTGGAGCGCTTCCACAATCAACCCTGGCATGTCACAAGCATGGTGGCCCCCAGGGACCATCACACCCCTGCGACCGCGTACAGACCGACAGCAGCACAAGCACATCTCAGCACAGCAACGACTGATCCCCGGCTGCGCGAAGGCTGAGGGGGTGGTTGATGAGCTCCCCACCCTGCAGGCTTCCAGCGCCACCACAAACAGGGGTTCTCTGCTTTCAATACCAGCCAGTTCAAGCGGGGAGCTGCTGACCGCCACGGGGACGAAGGCACAGCCCCTCCCGCACCACAGCTGCATTTCACTGCGATTTTCTACAAAGGAACCGAGCAAAACCTCCCTCTGGAACTCAGGAACTGCCTTCAGAACTGTGGTGTCTCGGTGAACCCAAACTCCAGGAGCAGTTCCCTTCTGCCACCTCTGAGCTCTGTGCCTCAGCACACTGTTGATCTCAACAGCTTTAGCTGGGAAGCAACAAAAGTTTTATTCCCAGTTAGAGGAACAAATCACATTTATTAAAAGCCCACATATGACATTTGTCAGGAAGAACACCCACTGCTTCCTCTCTTGAACTCAGATTTCTGCACAATGGGATACTTTTGTAATCTCTGATATTGTTTAATACTGCATCTAAAAAACTTCTATAAGATAGCCAACAAATTTGACAGTTATCAAGAAAGACTAAACACAGACATAGGAACATGGGAAACGTGTAATGTAATTTCAGCCAAGTTACTTGCTCTCTTGGGAAGGGAAGTTCAATAATTCGCATTTCAGAAGGCCACCAAATTCTTTTTGTAGTAACAAAGGAACTGCTTCAGGAAACATTAGACAAACGTCTAGCAGGGTGAGCTATAGAGCCAAGGAATATTCTCTGACAGGAAACAAGAATAAGGAGCCCAAGTAAAACTGATTGAAGAAAGACAGATTGCGGGCGAGGTAATGTCACCACACAGAACACACTCTCCTGCTTTGATTGTAAAAGTGGCACACCAATGACAGAAGGTCATGTCTGCCAGGAGCCAAAAGGGCTGCTTACACTTCAGCCACGGCTCACAACACAAAAAAGCCATTGTCTAAGCTCTCAGAACTGAGCACACAAGGTACAAGGGATGCAGAAGATTCAAAATCATCATACTTTCATTTTTACAGGGAAACGGGATACATCATAAAGGGGCAAATCTAGCTGAAGTTTAAACACCAACGGAGCTTAGTTGGAGCCTGAGCAGAACAGTTAACCAAAGAAAATCATGGATTCACACTGCAGTTTATTCAGGCACAAGGAAAACTATTCAAATATTTACATCTCATTCTAAACTCCTCCCCACTTTTTCTCCCTTTGCTTCTCCCAGGTAAATTGAAGTTACATAAACCCAGGCCCGCCCGATCCTCTCCACCTGACGCTCTGCACAGCGCTCCTTGCCATTTGGCTGCCCCGCAACACGAGCTGCAAGGCTCAGGTCTTGGTGTGCAGGTCTGTGGCGCCTCCTTCTCCTCTGCACACTGCACTGCCAACAACCCGTTCCTCTGGGTGACCGCTGCTCGCTGGAACACTTCTACAGGAAGACAACGATTCGTGGTTGCTTTGACACTTTCTCCAGCTGAGAATCAGACTTCTGCACCTCTTGCAAGTCTCCTCCTTAAAATTTCCCTTATTTATCGCAAACACGAGAGCCTAATCTCAAAGACTGCAAGATACCTGGCAAACCTGCAGTGTTTGCAAGGGAACTGTTCAGTGAACTCACCTTTATGCTGGCTACACGAGGAAACGTGAATATGGTTGCTCTGCTTACCTAAAATATTTTCATGCCGCAGCAATACAGTGTTGTACAGTTCGGTTTCCCTGAACCAGGATTTTTCATCCCTAGAAGAGAAGATCTTCACAGCAACATTTTCTCCTTGCCACTGACCCCTCCAGACTTCTCCATATCGGCCCTTCCCTGGTGGGGGAAAGAACACAGTACAAGTTGTCAGCTAACAACATGCACAGGGCAGAACGACAGGAGTAGCTCATAGGATGGAAACTCGGCAGCTCTGCCCCAAATATCCCCCAGACGTCATCTGATCACCCCTGCCTACACTTGTCACCACTTCACAGCCACACAGGGCTCCACTGTCCCCTAATTTCTCCTGTTTGCTCCAGCTGCAGTTCTGAGGGGATGGATGGCTCTCGCACCTCGGCCCAACATGCAGCGTTGGTACCGGGCAGCTGTGGTTGCTCAGCCCCCTGCAGCGCCAGCACTGCGGCAGCGCCAGCAGCTCGGGCAGCGCACTGCGGGGGGGCACTGCGGGGGGGGCACTGCACGCTGAGCCTGGGGATCCGCCAACCAGGAGTGCTGCAACGATAGGGAATGCGGGGGATAGAACCCTTCTATCTCCAGTACATCATCAGCCCTTGCAAAAACAATCAGCACAGCCAGGCGCACAAAACGCAGAATGACAATTAGAACAACCAACCAACCAAACCCATGCATATCATATTCTACAGTTTCTGGTAAAAAGAAATTGCAGAGCCTCAGAGGATGCACACCTGGATTTAAAGTGGCTGTGAACATTTGCGCTACTCGGTAGACACCATAAGCCAAAAGCAAAGAACACTGGTAAAATGTGGGCCCAGATCCTGCAGATTCCCCTGCTTCAGTGTAGGGCTTGGTTTAGCACCCTGATGAGTTAAAACTTGCAGTGACTTGCAGGAAGGCGTTAACTCATCCGAGTTCAAGTCACTGAAGAAGCACCAAACATATTTAAACCAGCTGTTTTCTTTTTCTCCCAACAGACAGAACAGCATCTTAGCTCAGTGTCTCTGCCTCAGGGCCTCTCCGGCCCAAATGCTTCCTAAATTTACTAAATCCAACACTATTCAAGTAATACATAAATATACCGAAGAAAAAATTAAGGCATACTTAAAATTAACACCGAAGGGCTACAAAAAAGCCTTAAGACCCAGAAGAGTTTTAGGAAGAATTACTGGAGAGATTCCGTCTTCCGGGGGGAAGAGCAGCAAGAGCACGTTGCTGCTGCACAGTGCCAACGCAGCCGTGTGGGGCAAGCAAGCCACGACACATTCGTGGTACCAATCCAACGGCACAAAACCACACCGCTTTTAAACGCCACTACAGCCCCATGGATGCTTCAGCTCCAGATCTCAAATCTGGATTATTCTTTTCTAATTCTAAAGCTTTCTAATTGAACAAATGATTGCATCACAGTTTGACAGTTTCAGACTGCAAACTGAGCTTGCTTTTCTAAAAAAAACCAGTTTATTTTGCTTATAAATTACCCAAACAAGCCTACTTTGTGTTTTCTAACATAACCTTACTGAACAAAGCTTTAATTTTCAGATCATAAAGCACAGATGATATTTGCCTTTTTCTGCTGCATAGATCTGAAAGGAATTTTTTCACTTCACTTTCCAAAAGCATTTATGTTCTGTCCACCAAAGCCTGAAAAGTTTCATATATTATATAAGCAACAAAGGAAAACCAGTTGATTAGCACAGGAGATAGAAGCTTCCTCTCTGCGTTTGGCACTAGACGTGAACAACATTTCCACTGACCCACACACTCCACAAGCGTGATCTGGCGAGCCACTGTTCTTTGCACCAGGAACGGGAGTCCCGAGCCACTGCCCGACGTGCACGAGTGGTCCAACAAGTCCTGTGCAAAAGGAAAAGCGCAAGTTTACAACCCATGAGAAACTCCTTTTCCCCGTTCAAATACACCAAGGTACACGACTTCCCCGCGCAGGGGAACTCGAAGCTCACTGGGGTCTCAACGGCCCTGCTGATGCCTGAACTATTCCAGTTTGGTACAGTTAATTAAAACTGAAACGAGTTCTAAAATAAACAAGGTGATAGAGTATTACCTGTATCACCCACACTAGATATGTCACTGATACTCCAGCAAATTTTCCATAACAAGTCCCTCTTAAAAGCTTTTTATCAGTTTCTGGGATTTTTAGTGCCTGGAAGCCAGGCTCTAAACTGTAAGCTTATAAAAAAACCCGATGAGTGAGATTCTAATTGAATGTTAAAATCTTGTTAGCCTTTTAAAATGCTAATAGCCAGCTACTGTTACAGCTGGGTATTCTGAACTAGTTAAAGTATTAACAACTGCATTAGTGCACAATTCTTTCTTCACAAAGGAAAATAAGATTAAAAAAACCATAAGCATAATCAACTTTCTAATATTTTTAGCAAACTGCACTAGTCGGCTTTAACCAGATCTGATGAAATCCCATTTTTCCTAATGATTTTTTAAATGAGTACTCAAGAAAAAGATAATCTAAGAATGACAGGAGGCTGCTATTTAACTTTTTAATGCAAACTGAGAGCTCATTTTCCTTCCTGCTTGTATCAGAAGGAGGGGAAAAAAAAAAAAAAAAGGAAAAAAGCTCATCTTCAGCAACTGTTAAAACAAGATTTGCAGAGGCCACAGCTCTTTCCATTCCCCGTTAGGAAGCTTAGGGTTTTAAGCATTTGCTACACGATAGAGACTAATCCTAAATGTAAAGTAATCTAACAGGTAACAAAGCCAGTGATTCAAAACACACAATGGAGAAGGAAAATTCGGAATTTAAAAAAGGCCGACTGTTTAGATGAACTACCAATTTTTTTTCCATCAGCAGCACTGGGGCACCCCGGAGGCACCACAGCCATCCTGGGCTGAGGACAAACCAGCTCCGCCAGAGCCAGCCCTGCACTTAGCCACTTCTCCAGTTTCTTTTAAAAAGAAGATTGATTTATTCTTCCCAGGTTTTATCGCTGTTTCCAAGTAACATTAAATGACTGGAAGTGCAAAAGGTTTGCAAACGGAATGGCACTAGTCTGGCACTGATAAGAGGTGAGAGCTGGTAACAGCTGCAAGTCAGGCTTACAGACAGAACCAGTTGCACACAGGCCTGGTTTACGGTCACCAGACCAAAACCGGCTGGTTTAAAACACTAACACAGAACCAAGCCTCGTGGGCTAATTAAAGAGAGACAAAACCATCAGAAAAGGATTCCCCGGTGCAGTTTGTGTCAAGCTCTGCAGCAGCGGCAGGGCCGGAAGCGGCTGCGCTGGCAGCACGGCTGCTCCTCCACCACGCGCCCGGCCTCCAGCGCAGCCGGGCCTCCAGCGCAGCGCAGCCGGGCCTCCAGCGCAGCCGGGCCTCCAGCGCAGCGCAGCCGCTGCACACGCCTCCCGGGGGGCTGTTCGGCCACAGGCAAACTGCTTCCCCAGCTGGTGGTAACCACCACTTTCCAAGGAAGACAGCAAAGGTTATTCCTCATTTAAAGAAACACCAATTTCAGTTTCTCTCTCCTGCAGACGGAAATACAGTCCAAAACACAGAAAGAAAACACCCAGCTTGTGTTAGTAGCATATTATTAAAAATATCTGTGTTTTGGACCATTTTTTTAGCCAGTTTTCAACCATGCAGTGAAGATACATTATGGTGGGAAAGCACCAAAACAGAAAATGTTTTCCAGTCTCTTAATGTTTAGGAGATTTTATCTCAAAAATGCAATGAGAAGAAAACTTCTCTTTGCACCGATTTCAGAAACAAACACTCGAGCTGCCTCTGCAGCCTTACTCGCTCCGTTTCGATAACGCCCGGGAAGGCTGCTGGGAACACCTCTTTTCTGGCCTCAAGTGAAAGGGTAAGATAAACAAGTCTTTAAGAAGGAAACACTGCCCCGTGTCATCTTATTTTCCAGAGAACGCATGAACAAGAACATATTTTAAAAACTGAATTCTGAGTAAGCAGTTCTCGTTTCTGAAAATTCCGACTGCACTTCTGTCAACAAAATTTCACTAATTTCTTAGAGCCCTCTACTAAGAACATGGGAGTCAGGTTTGGAGTTTTTAAGAGTTAAAAATACCAGTATTTTCTTCTTCCACTAGCATCTCATCTTTTCCAGCCTTTCATATATCAAATACGCAGTACACTTTTGCACCTTTCCTATCACTTCAGGCTACCCAAGAACCAGGCAGACTCGGTTTCGTTGTTCAGACATCACTTCTAGGAACAGTCGCAGTCTGGTGGGAGTTTATGGTGATTCTGCAGGTCAGAGGAGCTATACGTGCCAAATCTATCTTTTGGTTAAAATCCATTTAAACTATGGCTTTAGCACAGGGATGTCACCTCAGAAGCGCTGACACTAGGCAGCATGCCCCGGCAGGCTGAGGTCCCCCGTGGATGTGGCCGTGTCTGCAGGGTACGAGCGCTGGGAAGGGCAGAAAGCCCACCCAGATCCCACCTCGCACAGGTACTTACTGCCAATGTGCTGTCTCCAACGTTCGATGCAATGAGCCCCTCGATTGTGCCATATTCTGCATCTCTAGAATTCAGCCTCTCCATGTGGTTCTTCTGTATTCTCCGGATGATCAGCACAGCTACTGCAGAAAACACTATCAGCACCGTCACAGGTGCCAGTATGACGATGATCAGTGTCTCCACGCTGTAACCTGCAGCTTCTCCTTGAAAGGTTTGGCCTTGAAGATGGGGGAAAAAAATAAAAGGAGGGGGAAAAAAACTGTGAATTCCAAATTCACAAAAACCAGAAGCACAGACAGCAACACTTAGCTTGGCAGCCACTTGGTCTGAAAGAGAGGCCACACAGAGCCAGCGTGTCCCCCCCGAACCAGCCCCAGCGCGACGGGGCGCTCAGCAGCACCAACCCAGCCCTGGCGCTGCCCTGACCGCACCATCGCTCACCCAGCACCACGGGCCATTCAGCCGGCAACACGGGCTCATGGTGGGAACGCAGCAGAAAGGGCCGTCCCGAGCTGGTTCAACCCTCGCTCCCCCAGCGCTGAGGCCAGCTCAGCCCATCACACCAGACGATAGCCCAGCCTTTTACTTTCTGACACTCACCACCTACCGGTTAAGCTCTCACCTTTAGAAGAAGGCAGCTGCGCAGTGATGTTCATGTTGCACAGGTACCCTTGGCAGCACTCCACAGCCTGGTCAGGGGACGGAGGGGTTTTGCACGTCATTTTCCCTTGTTCGTAGACTTGGAAGCAGCCTTTCTGGTAAACCTTAGCACCATCGTTAATGCTCAGTGAAGCAAAACACTGCTGGCCCTGGCAACGGTCTCCATTCCCACAGGACATGCCTTCACACACACACTCGTAGTGGACCATACTGAGCTTCAGTTCGTCATCTGTAAAAGGGGAGAGTTAAGGAGAAAACACCATTGTATGCTTAATATCTTCAGAGATAATCATTAGACAACAGAATCTGCTGCTTAAGAGAATAAATATTACTTGTAGCTAGTGCTGAAGAGCCATCAAGTAGGAGCTAACGACACTAATTTAGCCGTTTCAGCAAGACAAAGATATGAGCTTGAACCATCAGAGAAATACCAGCCACATCTGCGCACTCCAAGTCATCAAGTTTTGAGAGTTCAGCGACGTTCTACATCGCATCTGGTGCATGCACTGCTGCGGGCACACAACACGAGAGCGTCGGCTACACGGGGACCCCCGGCAGAGGAAAAAACCTAACAGTGTACATTTAAAACAGATTTGCTAAACCACTTTATACTTCTATATGGAAATATTCTCAAGCATTCCAGAAATGACTTTAACTAAATCAAATTAAGGCCATTTAAATTTGCAGTGGATACAGCCACACAGGATTTAGCAGATTTAACAAGCTTGTTTGAAAAGTTAATCTGTACCGCCTTTGCCAGGCAGACAAGCCTTTGAGGAGAAGCAGCACACACTATCAGCAGGTACCACGGCTCCTTCCAACCCCGGATGCTTTGGCTGAGCAAGAGGAACAACTTTTAAGAGAACGTAGAGGGTAGGAAACTGAACTTCTAGGTATCCTGAGCAGAGAGATGCCCAGCAGGGAACACGGCTCCGCCGGCACAGAGCCGCCTTCGGAACGGACGTGCCACGGCACGCAGGGCGCTGGGGCACACCGGCCTCTGCGGGAGAGGACCCGGCTCCACGGGCCAGCGGAGAACACGGGGAGCTCCTCGGTCCCCTGGAAACCGCCGGTGCCCGTGGCGGTGACAGCCGGGGGCAGCCAGAGCTGAGCGCAGGGCAGGGCTGCCCAGGACAGCACAGGTCGCCGCTCTCCCGCACACACACGCACGTTTATGGCAACCTAACTCATGTCTACGTTGGCTTTTGCAGGTCTAACACACGACAAAAACGTCCAGCCACAAACACAGCGGATGCTCCTAAAATAGCAGCTGAGCATACCATGTGTTGGACTCCTTCAAGCCTATCATTAGAGTCTGCCCACCGGGAACATAACTCTGCTTTCTGCTTTGTCTTCCTTCCCTCCTCCCAGAATGAGCAAATACACAAATACAATTTTC
The DNA here is from genome assembly GCA_013399365.1 of Pampusana beccarii. Taxonomy (NCBI): domain Eukaryota; kingdom Metazoa; phylum Chordata; class Aves; order Columbiformes; family Columbidae; genus Pampusana; species Pampusana beccarii. Next base: position 580,133 of record VWYH01010593.1, read on the forward strand.
CATTTTTGAACCACTAACAAAGTAAATTAGAGAAAGAATCCTGGCATTAGATACCATCTGTCACATTGAGTTCAAGTACCCGTATACACAAACCCAGTCATACACATACCAAGCAATAACTTCACAGAATCACAGAACTTCACTAATTTTGTGGAACTTTTTTAAAAGGAAGAAAGAAAAAATATGCCAAACATTCCTACAATGAAAGCTCCAGTCCTTCTCATCCCACGACAGCAGCAGTTAAGACACAACCGGCACCGTAACACACAGGCCCTTCGTCTGGGTTGGTCGGGCTGGAAGGGCAGAAGGCCCTCGAAGCCAGGGGCCACAAGGGACTTGTCCCAATGTCACGACCTGCCCAAAGAGCCCAGATCCGCCCCGTTGGTGCGGACAGGCCTGGAGCAGCGAGGGGTACCCACCTCCCCGCCAGACGCTGCTGTCATCGCTGGGAAGCGCTGGCCGGTGAGCACAGAGCCCAGGAGGCCCGCGGGTCACGGCAACGCCACCCAAACCGCTGCTGAATGGAGCGGGACAACTCACCCGCCACCCGGGAGCCCTACCAAGTCCACAAGGAAAATTCATCTGGTTCGCAGCCTGGTCAAGCCTAAGGTTTCCCTCTTCTCAAGCCTGAGCAAACCTCAAGCAAGCCTGAGGTTCAGGAGAAAACCACCTCTGCTCCTGTGGCAGCTCTTGGAGCAGCTCCGCAACCCCAGGAGGGGCCAGGCAGGCACTGCCCGGCACAGGGGAGGTCACCAGCCCACACAGCAAACCTCTCAGCGCCCACGAGCAACGAACCGGGCACCGCACCCCCAAACACACCGGGGAGTGCACCCCCAAACACACCGGGCACCGCACCCCCAAACACACCGGGCACCGCAACCCCAAACACACCGGGAAGTGCACCCCCAAACACACTGGGGAACCGCACCCCCAAACACACCGGGGAACCGCACCCCCAAACACACCGGGCACCGCACCCCCAAACACACCGGGGAGCGCACCCCCAAACACACCGGGCACCGCACCCCCAAACACACCGGGCACCGCACCCCCAAACACACCGGGGCTCTGCGAGGCACTGCACCCCCAAACACCCCTGTCTGCGGGAAAGCTCGCTCTGGTCCGAGAGCCGGGTGAACAGCCTGACTTGCCGCAGGCTGCGGATCCGTGTAACAGAGCCTGGAAACAGAGCATCACCAACCACATCCGGGTGAACTGCCGCAGATCTTGCTGTGTGCACAGACCAGGACAGATCCATTATCCGCTATAAAAACATTTCTGGTGAAAACTCCTGGGTTGGAAACCGAGACACCCTCCTTCCTGACTGTTACTATTCCTTATATCCAAACTGCTCCTTTCATTACTTAGCTGGCTTTCCAACTCCATGGTATTTTACCATGTCCCCTCATTAATGCTCTCGCAGTGCCCCGCTCACTTAAAAAATAGGTTGAGCTCTACAAAACCAGGGAGGCTTTTGAGGCTGCAGAAGTGGCCGAAGCGCCAGCCGTGTCCTCCCGCTCCTGCCCGCGGGCCCAGCCGAGCAGAGCGGGTGACACTGCTGCCACCACGCACGAGCGCAACGCGGCCCTGTGCCCCCGAGCAGCTGTGCACACCACCAGCTCTCAGGGGCTGGTGTTCCAGCCGTGCTTCCCCGAAGCGAGAGCAGGCGCACGGGGAAGCCCCGGCAGGGCAGAGCTGGGCAGTGCGTCTCCAGGGCTCCCAGGAGCGGCTGTGCCAGCTCTGCGGGACAGATGTCACCAGCAAGGGCCACCGGCCGCTGCAACTGAGGTGGCGGCTGCAGCACAGCAGCTGCCCAGCCCCCCGGCGCGGGACACGGCCAGGACAGCTACCCGTGCAGCACTGGGCAACGCGCGGCCAGCCAAGATTAAAATTACTGCCGTTACCACGCACTGTCACTGCACGTATTTATGTCCCGTAATACAGAGTCTCACTGCCGCACTTCTGTCAAAACTGAAGCTCCTTTATTCTGTTTGCTTATTCACTTTGTGAAAGTAACAGCTAGGAGGGCAGACCCGAGGTGCGCGGTGTTCCAGAACAGGAGCCCAGCCGCCCCGCGTCTGAGCGCGGGGAAGGGGCAGCGTCAGCGCTGGTGCCGGGGACGCCTCACCCGGCACGGTGAGCACGCCCGACACCGGGCCGGGAACAGGGCCACGGAGACAGACAAGCTGTTCACTGCTACGGGGAGTTTATTCCACACAGCCCCTTACCCACCTAGGCAGTTTCATTTCATATGTTATAAACAATTCCCAGACTATAAACATTGTTAACTGGGCAAATACCAAACAACTCTCCGAGGACAAATACACTGCTTGTTTCTGGTACCACATCTTAATTTTGACGTGATCTCCTCAGCAAACACTGAAGTAATTTTTAAAAGCATAAAGAAGTAAAATCATATACCGTAAGGGTCTCAATTTTCTTTCTAAAGACAGTGTATCTAATTCTATTACAGGTAGCTTTTAAAGAAGGGGGTGAACAGCACCCAGCGCCCCGTCCCAGCAGCGCAGCGCCAGCCCCCAGAGTCACACAGCCCCTCGAGCTGCCGGGGACCCACAGCGACCAGCAGGCCCAGCTCCTGCTCCTCGCGGGGCTCCACGCCACCGTGCAGATAAAGACTGGTACATCTCACTACACAGAGAAACACATCCAGCACCCGAACGCACGGGAGGGCTCGGAGGGACAACCGCCCTGGCACCACGAGGCCTCTCAGGATGTGGCTGGAACAAAAGCCAGCGGGCCAGGGGGGACAGAGGAAAAGGAACTAGGCCTGTGCTCACCGAGACACGGCCAGGGGGGACAGAGGAAAAGGAACTAGGCCTGTGCTCACTGAGACACGGCCAGGGGGGACAGAGGAAAAGGAACTAGGCCTGCGCTCACCGAGACACGGCTTCCTAACCGTGCAAGTTGAAAGGAACGCTGCCACCCCATGGGTTCCTGGTTGCGGAGGCGCGAGAAGAGCCCGGCCCCACCGCTGCCGGCACCAGGGCCCGGGCAGCACCCAATTTTTTTTGCCCCAATTTCCTATTCACAGACATGACTAAAGTCAAGCACTAGACCTCCATGTGTTTTTAATATTCACCTTCCACCATCCATTCTGACATTCCGTTTAATATACTCTGCCTTTTATCGTTTGCATCAAAATTTGAAAATAAATGCATTTCAGCAGAGTATTCAGAAAGAGATTTCACAGGGTAAATGCAAAAGAGCACAGATATGCAATAACAAACACTAGATACACCTCTCAAGTCACTTAAGATTTAAAACTGAAAAAAACAACTTACTTACAGAAAACCTTTATTCATCATTTTTAAAAGGCTGGTTGCTAAGTAGCAAGTATGAATCTTTCAGGCCTTCTCCCAAAACATCCAGAAGGCCTTCAGATGAACCACTCCTGCCTCTCCACGGCAGTGAAAATCCCTTTCTCCTGTTCTGAGGCAAGTCTTAAACACACTGCATGTCGCAAAACCTTTATGTGCGCACAGCTGTGTACGGGATTTATGAAAAAGTCACTTCCCATATTCAAAGGCCTTACTGGAGCAATCATGGGAAAATATCAAACACCATACTACATACTCCAAAGAGCCTTCCCTGGGAAAAAACTCGGCTTTCAGGACTGCGACACAACTGCACCTCAGCCCATGGGTGAGAACGACCAACCCACAACACGGCTCAATGACTTGCCCTTCAAATAAGGTTTCCCGCTTTCCTCCCCAGGCCCTGCAAGACCCACACCAATCACACGTGCTGTGAATTTTATACACAGGTGGGCTACGAATCTCCTTTGCGCACGTTGCAACGGACACGGGAGCCGTCGGTGCCGGAGCGGCGCTGGGGCCGGCTCCTCCGGCAGCACCGCGCACACTCACCTTGCCAGCTCGGGGACGGCAGCGCCAGCAGCAGCAGCACCGGGAGAACCATCGCTCCGTGCACCACGGCAGAGCTGCGGGGAGAGGAGACACGTGAGAGCCGGGGACCCCGCCACCGCCGCCTGTAACTGGAACCCCCCAACACCCGCGCTCAGCAACCTCTTCCACCCATTCCTTTACAACAAGCAGAACCACCAAGGTTGATTGGTGTCCTTTTTCCTGTGGCTGTTTCCCAAGTCATGGCCTTCATTTACAACATTCCTAATCTACTGCAATTTCTTAATTTTTTTTTTTTTTTTTTTAGAGCCACAGAAACACCATGTGCAACCACAGTGCAGGTACAGAAGCACACTAGCAGGAAAACATGAACCCTTTCAGTACCCAGTGGGCATGCCAAATACAAGATACGTTCTTTCAACCAGCCACTAGAAAGTTAAATTGTGAATGGAAAAGAAAGTTTGCAAAACTGTGTATTATTTGGACTTTAAGGGGAAACAGAAAAGATCTCACCCACAATACCTAAATAACTGTATTTAACCAGCAGAAACCATTGCTAGATGGTAAGAAAAAAAGTAAGATGTATCTAAGGGAGACACCGCTCTTGGAAGAGTAATTCTGCAGTTTAAGTTGCTTTTCCAAGGGTTTTCCTTCCAATGGCCCAGCTTCATCTCCCTGCCCTTGAAGACAGGTAACTGCCTCTGATGCGAAAACTCAGGCTGTTTGCAGCATATCAGCAGAGACACACACTCCTTCTAAAACACTAAATAAAGGACTGAATTTTCTTGTCTATTTCAAATCTTTTCCAGGATACTTGCACTTAACAGGAAAATAAAAACTCAATTTTTTACTGCGGAATAAGAATAATTCAAGAGGTTTCTGGAAATAACCTCTTCTGCAGTTTCTTCAACTCTGCACCCAAACGCTGGCCGCTGGCAGGGAGCCCAGGAGCGCGGTCAGTCCCACCGGGCTTGGCCCGGCTGGCTGGGAGGGGCGGGCCCTGCGCCCCCTGCCCCGCACAGGCTCTGCCCTCCGCTCACGCCACAGCATCTCGCTCAAAAGCGGCGGTGAGCGGGTGTGCAAAACAAAGCTGCTCTCCTCCAGCAAGGCAGCGAGCCACCGCCGTTCTTCTGACGTGTAAGCATTTGTCTTCATTCTTCAGATTTAATTCTAGAGAAGCAGATGAAACTTGAAAATAAATTGGATATTGCCATTTTTCCTTCAGATATCTTCTGTTGCTGCCTTTTCAAATCATTAGCAGGCTGCTTAAGTGCTTGGTGATGAAAGCCAAGCCATTTACTTCTATATTTATTTCCTGACATGGATTTGTTTTGCAGAACGAGAAACATTTCAGTAATTGCTTCATCATCACTTAAAATGATCCCAAACTTCTGAACCCAAGCATTCCAAGTTTTTGTCCTTGCAGAAAGGATGAGGCAGCGCTCGCCACTGAACCTCCAGGAGGGAAACTCTCCCTTTTACACATCCATTCACCACGTAACTTTGTGTTCCTCATTCGCAAAGTGCACCCCCCGAAGAGGCAAACACCATCTCACGGGAGCTGGCCTGCGGTGACCACTCCATCTCGCAAGGGGACTGTAACACACTCAGGTGTCAGCCAGCTCCTCATCCTCCGATGCCACACGTCCCCAGGTCCCCAGCCCACGTCTGCTCCGGGGGTGAAGCCAGCACACGTTGAGACAGACAGCAGCTCATCGACCAGGACCAGGATTTCTGCCAGTCCTCCCCAAGGGGACCAAATCAGGAAAAAAGCCACGAAATCACTATAACAGTCATTCTCGATCCCGGATCCTCATCAACACAGCTCAGGGATGACTTCACTGAGTAACGCACGGGAAATTACACCAGATTTGTCTGTTAAACGCATTTAAGTGCCTAACAGGGCAACGCCGGCACGCCTCCCGGGCCCACAGCTGCCGTGACCCAGCAGGGACGGGCAGCGGGGCCAGGGCTGCTCCCCGGGGTCTCGTCCCCAGCTCCACGGGCCAGAACAGCCTGGCCAGGCCCGACGGAAAGGCCTGAGCACCCGCATTCAGCTCTGCCTCAGCGAGAAACTCTTTGTGCGGCCTCTGTGGCAGGGTTGCATTTATGAATGGACTCCTGCTACTATAAACGCAAACAACAAAATCAGACTGTTAGCAGGCTTTATGTATTTCACAGCATGCACGGTCCTCCCAAAGAAAAAAGTCAAATACTAAGAACTGAAACCCTGTTTCTGTGAAACTTTGTTCCTGTACACATTCATTTTCCCCAAAGCTCCAAAGAATATTCTGTCTGCTTTTGCTGAGAAGTGCTGTGTGCACTTACAACAACCCATAAAACCCATCCTGTGTGTGCTTATCACCAATTAAACCCCTGTGCTGTGTGCTTCAGACCGGGAACAGCTCTCGGGTGTTTGGCAAGCTGCCGGCACAGCCAGTTACCCCACCTCACCTGGCTCTGCCGGGCTGGGAGGGAGCCTCCGACCTTTGAAAATACTGATTTTCCTTCAAAAATGATCTGAGAGCAAGTGCACCCACTGTAAAAATTAAAAACGATCAATGAAACTCTTCACGGTATTAAAAGCGTGTCGAGTCCCTAATCCCTGCTCCGAGACGAGGGGGCGTTCCAGGTGGGACCCGCGAGGCCTGCGGGGCGCAGGCAGCCGGAACCCCGGAGGGGTGGCGGGCCCTCGCTGGCGGCCGTGTGCTCGGGTCTGCCCTGCCTGCCGCACCGCTGAAATCAGCACTCAAAAATAAGGCTGGAGAGCAGGGAGCTGGCGCGGCAGCTCGTGCAGGGCCCCGGCGCCACTGTCCCGCGGCTGCAGAACGGCGCTGTGTGCCACAGCCGCCGCGCTCCACAGCCGCCGCGCTCCACAGCCACCACGCTCCACAGCCGCCGCGCTCCACAGCACGCTCCGAAGAGAAGGCATCAAACCCACACACACCGCTGCAGCCAGGCTCTTCCTCTGCTTCACTTCCAGTCATCCCAGCTGCAAACTGCAAACGCACCAGGGGATGAGCCTGAAAGTCCTGTTTCTGTTGCTTTAGAAAATATTACTTTTTTAAAAATACAATCACTAATACACATACATAGGAACCACAACCTGGTTCCAGTGACAGCAGCAAGCATGTCTCTTCCACTTACTACCTGTTGAAAGAGAAAGGAAATGTAACCTTTTATTAAAGAATGTTTTGTTCTTTACATTAACTCCACAGCAAGTTCGTATAGATTCAGAGATCCACAAGAGATCCAGTTACTATCTGGTGTTTTATTTCACAAGAGGTTTTTCCAAAAGGGAGAATTGGTATTTAACCCAGATAAAGAAAGAGGAACTAGGAAGCAACCAGCGAGTGATGCACAGAACTCATTTTCCCTTCCAGACACGTCCATCTACACTACTACTCGCCCGCAGCCCTTGGCGGTGTCCAGCGGGAGGGCACTCACTGCACTCACCCTCCGTACCCCCCGTGTTGGACACCGCGTGGCGGAGCTGGAGACAGGTTATGGGGGCTGTGAACTTCATCCACGGACAGAGAAAAAAAAGATCATTTGGTTTTGACGTTTTCCTACAAAAGCAGCTCATTAGAAAACCCAAAACTTGCTAAGGTCACAATGGAAAAGTCTCATTTAAAGTGGCAGCTAACAAATTTCCAAACAAACCTGTTGTGAGGCGTAGACAACAACGTGAACCTCTAACAGCTCCAGAGCAGGCCGGTATGTGCTCTGGGGCCAGCTCTGGATTCCAGCTGTTTTCAGAAGCCTAAATGAACAATGGCAGATACAATACTTGGTTAGGATACCCAACTTAACACACAGATACACAGCTAATTGTTTTAGATAAAAGAGTTGTCAGAATTCTTGGTTTGTGTTCATAAAGTCCCAACAATTTAAAGAATCTACCCTGAAAACCCCAATACCTTTTCCACTTCCACAGCAAATATAAATTGCTTTCTCTTTTCTTCCAAGAAAACTATTTATCTCCTGCCAAATCATTCCTTTACGGCCTGACAGTACATGGGCCGAGGGAGACCTGGGATCCACCGCTGGGACTGTCGGGATCGCTGCTGTGAGAAGCCACGGGGGCCAGAAGAACCAGGAGTTAACAGCACACAAAACCCCACAGACACCGGCACGGGCTCTTGGGAAACGGCGTTCGGTCTCGAATGCCACCACCCGACACAAAGCGAAGGCCACGCCAGACGAAAGAGCAAGTCCAATCAGTGCAGAAACTTAAGATTACATTTCATCTCCATATGACAGAGCCATGGGAACACGAACCATTAGAGGAGTTCAGACCTTGCTGATGAGATCAGAAGCACCCACGCCATCGCTGACAGTCCGCGCGGCAGCCCGCCAAGAGCCCAAGGGCTGCACATACTTTGCATGTACCTCACCGGATTTGTATCAAAAGAAAACACCCCTAACGCTGGATTGTAATTCTACCATCCACAATAGCCACACACAAGCTAAATTCATCAACAGCTGTGTCTTTAGAAGGAAAGATGTGTGCTTAAAAGCAATAATTCACAGCTTGCCTTTTTTTTTTTTCGTTGAAACTCTCACAACTACCAACCTCAGAGCAGCACACACAAAGGCATTCCTGGAGCCCGAGAACAGCCGCCCCGAGTGTTCCTTTCTTAAAGTCTAAACTTCATTGCCAGAACTCAGCAAGATGGAAGCCGGCCACAAACTCCCTTTGGCACCCACCTGCAAGTGCATGCAGCACACACCGGGACAGGGCACGCGCGGGGACAGGGCACGCGCGGGGACAGGTGCCAAAGATTGCTGCCTGGAGAGGCCGAGCGCCCCAGCTTCAAATCACCCAACACAGAGAGCAAACTGTGCAAGATCCATGTTCTCCTGCGCTCCTTGTACACAAAGCAAAATCACAACACCGCTGAACGGGAATGAAACCACCAGCAGGAAAACAACCCATACAACGCAAAGTGTCCTGAAAGTTACCGCTTAGGAGGTTAATAGCTCTGAATATGCTCATGAAGAGCTGCTCCCTAGGTGCTTAAAAGAAAGAGGTAAAAAAGCATGAGCACCACTTATAGCAGCGAAATCCTGCTCAGTCTCCCTCCTGGCATATGCAAGAATCCATTTATTGACTATGCTGTCACCCAAAGGCTCCGGCTGACACAGCAGCTGCAGGAATGGCAGAGCAAGGGACAGCACACGAGCAACGTTCAGTGTCGGGCGGGGGGACAGACACATGGTGACATGGAGGGACAGCACACCCGCTTACCCAGGAGAAAAGATCTTACCTAGGCAAAGCAGGGGACCAGCACCTGCTCCTTCCTGAGCGGGACGGGGACAGCACCCCCTGAGCGGGGGACAGGCAGACACAGCCTCTCTGTCAACAGAGGGACACAGCGCTCGGTCGTGCTGGAGCAGGGCGGCCCTGGGGACAGGCAGAGCAGCTGAAGGCCCAGATAGATGCACATGGGCACAGAAGAGACCAAATAATGCAGGTCAGCCAGCGAGCAGGGACTCGGCAGCCGGGCCGTGGGCTGCAGAACCTCTCTGGTGGACGGACACAGGAGGCAGAAGTGGCTTGTCGTTAGACAGCCCCACTCTACCAGTTGGGCCTGTGTGTAGGTATCGCATCAACAGGAGCGTCTTGGGCAACCTGCCGCTGGATGGCTTACTCAAACCATGAGGTAAGCACAGACACTTTTAAATTGATCTGAAAACCCCAATAACTATTGCAACTTCCTGGTGCCTGTGAAGCCACGTGTGTATCTTTTTGTACCATTTATTGCCTTGCAGGGTAAATAAAACGCCAGCTGTCACAGACGAACACTGCAGCAGGGAGCACCTTTCCAATGCAGAGCCTGCACACGGCAGCGGCCCTTAAAATGCCCATTCACTGCGCTACTGCGTGTGGTTCACTGGGAGGGACATCGCTGGGAGCGTCTGGAAGGCTGGTGTGCAATGCCACGTGTGCAAGGACCCAGCTACACACGGTTCCATTTACACGGGTAAGTTAACAGATAGGGATTCGCAAGCAGTTTCATCCACAGTCAAGCAGGCAGTAGCTCTGCCTTACAGCTCGTGTGCCTGAGGCACTGAGGAGGTATCAGTCCAACAGACTGTCAGATATACATGAACTACTGTGGCTTCTCACGTATTTCACACATAAACAAAGATGTTGTTTTATTACGCTACATACATTTTACTGCTACCCAGGTATTATAACACGGTGCGCAGACAGTTCCTACCAGCAGAGAACACTGCATTCTGTAACTGCCATGAGAAAGGCTCCCTTGCACAGCTGCAACACGAAATTTCTTGGACATTTTCCCTATTAGAAACAATTCAGAGCTGCAGACAACCCTGGGTACCACTCACCTGGCCAAGGCCACGCCAGGTGCCCACACAGAGCGGAGGCAGATGCCATTAACACCTGTCGATTTAATTTGTGCTGGGGCCTTGGGCATAAGAGGCAAAATAGGCTCTGAGATCCTGCTGCAAGGCACGGCCCTTTTCCCCTAGAACTGCTCTCTCGGAAGCTCCTGCTGTCAGATCTCAGCACAGGGCTTCCAGTGAAGACACAAACTCCCTCTAATCTAAACGAACACCTGGATTTATCCACCAGCTGTCAATAAGACCCAAACACAAATCTTTTCAACTGACAAATTATCAGAAATTGCCTGTAAAATCTGATCCTGTGTTCTTTAGAAGGAACCACACAAACCCAAAACGCACACAGTAACAGCTACTTCCTTTTAACTTACCCAGTCACCTCTCTGCGCCTTGGCCTGCTTTCATCCAGCTACCAATACTTTATTTGTTAAAGATTTTATCTGTGCAGTATGTGATGAAGGAGAATACACTTCCACAGTTTACAGGAACTTCAAAATCACCCACCAAACCCTGCTTATATCATATCCTGGGCACGTCTGTCTTGATGGGTGATGGAAACAAGAAGTACGGGCAGAAACACTGAGCTTAACTCCTATCCACACAGAACGGACACCCAGTCTGACCCAGGCCCAGGTTTTATTGGGGGACGGTTTCACAACCAGTCTGGCCCAACCTAAGACACAGCTGGGCCAAGACCAGCTGTCCGGCCGTGGCCTCCGCTCCCGGCCGTCACCGCAGGGCTCTGGGCCCTCCCCTCACTGCGGTGACCACGCCGCGGGGAATGGATCACACACCCCTTAGGACTGACTGTCCCAGGCCCAGCCCAGCCAGGCCCAGCCCAGGACAGCTGGTGGGAACAGCTCAGCGGCGGGCATCTCACCAGCGGCAGCAGCACCTGAGGGTGATTGCAAAACCAAACTAAATCACAGTGAAAACACAGCTTCAGTGCCTACCTACAGAGAATCAGCAAGACAGAAAGCAGGGTCTCGCCCCCAAGAGCTCTCCAAACAAAACATACTTTTAAAGCTCCTAACAACCTGCCAAGTAAAGAAATACTTTGATCAGAACATTCCGCTACGTTGTTTTGTTTTGGCTTTTGGTCTAACTCACAGCTCCCGTTTTTCTCACTGCCACCTTCCCGTGGCCAAGCGATTCCCCGCTCCCGCGCCCCAGGCCCGGCTCAGCAGAGCCCTCCTGGCCGGCTGCTCCTGCCCAGCCCCGGCACGGCTGAGGAGAAACTGCTGCGCCGGCCCCAAGGAACAGCTCGCTCCTGAAAACCCGAACAGCCCCGTCAGCATCGGGCAGGTTGCGGAGAAGGCCCGCGAGGCAGGACGGCAGCACATCTGCACTGCGCCGCGCCCAGATGTTCACAGATGTTCCCACACATTACACCACCACGCTGGACCGAAACCAGGTACCACACTCGCTGCCCCCACGTCGAGCCCTGCAGAAGCCCAAGGCTGTGTGACGGCTTGTGTACCCTACGGAGATACCCAATAACCCCCCCAGCCTGTCCTGCCGCTGAGCTCTCCCAGAGAACTGCAATAGAATCTTAAAAAAAAAAACAAACTATAGTTGAAGATATGGTCTAGATGAGATCAATGCCTATTAATCTAAGATCAGGACCTTAAAATGCTTTTTATTAACTATTTAAACATGACATAGATTGCCTGTTAAAAGTTTCTCATGGAACACTTCGGCCAACACAAACCAAACATTTCTGAAAACAAATCTTTAGCTTCAGTCTCACCAGCAAAAGACTGAAGTTTTTCCTCAAAAAAGTTGTTTCGTTTTTTTTTTCTGTCTTTCCCCTTCTTTCTTTACACAAATTTTAAACACCCATTTCTTTGCCTCGGGTTGGTTTAGTGGTGTGGTTTTGTTTGCTTGTTTTTACTTTGAGAAGCCAGGGTCTATGATATGATGTGAACAGCATTTACAGGCCATCTCTCACCCTGGCAAGCCCTGCAGAAAGATAAAAGTGCAGACTAGCTCCTACAAATACACGATTAAGCAGTGTCTCACTGCAGTCGAGTTCTGTGTTTTCACAGATGCAGGGACCTGATGAGGTGCTAATGGATTTATTTTGAGGCTCCGGTGTTATCAGGGGAGGGAGCTGTGCAGCCTCCCGGTGACCCAGCCCGGGTCTCACCGCCAGGACCCTCCTTTGCGCAGCAACCATCCCAGCGGGAGTTTGCCTGCCTGGGGAAATCTGAGCCTCTACAATGATTTTCACAGGGTCGTTACCACTTACATCCCTTAGCCCAAGCATCCTGACCATAATGCAACTCATGGGATTTTGATAAGAGTTAGCTTAAAAAAAACACTTTTTTAAATCCATGTCATTGCATTGGCAGAATAATACAACTGCAGCATGACACAGCAAACGACACAGCCCTTCGTTAGAATAAAGCCAACCAACCTGTAAAGGTGAGCAGGACAGCAGAGGGCATGCACGGGGACTCTGCCAAGGGACACGTGTGTCCCCGCGCCACGGAGAGGGGCACGGGGGCTCGGGGGCTCGGCCAGCCCTGGGCTTTACAGCTGGGGCTCGCCGCCCGCCGGCCGCGCTGGGATCGGAACAGCGTTCTTCAGGAGCGATGGCTGCAGAGCGGGAAAGGCGGAGGGACACGAAAAAGTCAGGTATTCATTTCGCGCGCCACTTTAAGCTTAACTGCTCCCAGACATCAGAGAGCCAAAGGAAGCCAATTACAAATTAACAAAATATTTTTAGAACAAATCAGACTGAGAACAGAAGTTCCTAACAGCCCACAGGCACGTGTCACTGAGCAGCCTTTCATCTCATCAGATTCTTTCATTAACTTACTTTGGAGTCCAAAAAGCTGAACGCAATTAGCAATCCAGAAAAGAAGGAAACACCCTGCTGCACAAGAAAGTAAAATTCTTCACAGATTATATTACACCACCACAGAATTTTAACAATATTGCTCTACAATTTGGTCTTGCCTGTTTGGACAGGCCAGAGCTGTATTACTCTGTTCTTAATATAAAGAACAGAGAGGCCCAGGTTATATTACAGGCACGGTGGTCCACCATCTGCTTCAAAGCAAAGCCGCAGCGGGAGCGCACGGTCCAGGACTGCCCAGGGTTCTTTCCCAGCCCCTGCACCCTCTGCTGCTGACGCTGCGCACGCTGGATGCTACGGCACAGGGCAACACAGAACCTCGTTAAACCCAGAAACGTAACATCCCAAGGCCAGTCTTCACTAAGATAAATGGAACTCAAAGCTGAGTTTAAGAAGCTTCCAAGGTAAAGGACAATCGGGGTTTTTCTCCATCCTAGCACTCTCCCCTGAGCACCACCAGGCCCTGAGCCCAGCCCAGCCCGCTCTGCTCTGGGTGCACCCTGTGCTATGTCCTGTCCCCTGAGCACCACCAGGCCCTGAGCCCAGCCCAGCCCGCTCTGCTCTGGGTGCACCCTGTGCTATGTCCTGTCCCCTGAGCCCAGCCCAGCCCAGCCCAGCCCCACTCTGCTCCTGCCAGCACCAGCCCAGCACCAGCCAGGCCCAGCTGCCAACAGAGCTGCAGCTCCAGGTCCCTCTTTCCAAATCACCCTGTCCCGGCATTCCTTAGCTGCTGTTTCAGCTGCGTTTATCTCGATCTTCCAGGCAAACATCTCTGTCCCTCCTGGTAATGGAATTACCTCAGAGTCACAACTGACGTTCAGCACTGCCATACTATGTAAGCCTCAGCCCCATAATTTGGCATCTTGTCACCTCTCCCTACATCAATTTTACTCTAAATATCTACAATCCTGACACTTCTTTCCAGAGTTGTTGTAAGTATTCCCTTTCCACCTATTTACCTGTAAGCTTTCAAATTCATGCACCTCATGTGGTCTTGCCAAACCCAACTGCACTTGTGTATCTTCAGAAAACCATTGCATACATTTACCCAGACTGTTGTTTTAATAGCTACTACAGACACCAAATGCGATCAAATTACTATTTCACAGCTAACTTACTGCGGCTGACCTAGCACATACTCCTAGCTGCAAACTGCAAATGTGAAGTAGGATGCAAGCCAGAAGTCTCTCAGCAGACAAGTCTAGCTTTGGGTCTCTGAACGAGGGACTGCCTAAGAGCAACCCATCTACGATCACACCGAAACAAAGCCATACTTCTTGATTAAAGCGAGCCTGTGATACACATCCAACTGGCAGTTCCCGAGGGCAGGCATCTCCAGAGAGGATCCAGCCATGCCTGCTAACAGAACAGACTGCAGACAAGCCAAAGACAACCTTCACCAGCTGCTTCTGAGAAGGAAGCACCCAAATGTGCCCTGGGTCAACAGCCACGCTCACGAACGGGAAGCGATGGAGTAGGAGACCGTTCGGAATAAAGACAAGGCAGCACTTGTTCAGACAGAGGTGACACACCACTTTCCTTCAATGTCAGGAATGATTTGGTATAAAGCCATTTTCCTCCGAGATGAGTATGCGTGAGTTCAAGGAGTGAATATATTTCCCACAAGTAAGCTTTTACGGAAACTGTTCCTACAAAAGGGGCCAAGAGCACTGCCAGAGGCACAAGGAACAGAACCGTGGATGCCCTGGATAGTTATTGCCATTAACCCGTTGGCACAGACGATAATACCAATGAAGGGCTCCAGCCTTCAGTATGAGAAGGTTTCCACGTCCTTATTGCTACTCAGTGGAAACAGAAAACAAGACTGGTCAGCAAGGCCAGACCTACGTCCACAGGAACGTGTTGGGTTTTCACCCATGCCCTGGTCACAAAATAGACTCTTCTAGCTTCATGCTGCAAAACTTCCCACTCAAAGAAAACCAGCAACAAAAAGCAAGCTCGGGTTCTCAGCAGCACGGCTCCAGCTCTGAGCGCTCTGCAGCGAGCAGGAACGCAGCTGCAGAGATAAAGCAGTGGCTGCCATGCCTGCCAGTGAGTGTTCAATTAGGCCAGGAATCATCTTCACTTCAGCTGGACTAGACACTAAGGAAACCACAATAAAATGGACTGAGGCAATCAAAATTATTCCCAGAAAACAGGCCAGACCAGGCATGAAAACATCTGGGCTGGGCTTGACTCACGAACCACATGAGCAAGACAGCGCAGCGCTGCCTGCGGCAGCCGAGCGAGGAATGCAGAGCGCTCAGAGGTAGCAGCAGGACTCTCCTACACCCAGATTTGCCCTCTGTACCCTCCTCAAGCAAACGCGTGCGACAGCCCGTTTATTCTGAAGCTTTCCTGCAGCCCGCTCCCTTAGCACTGCTAGGGATGGCGTTCCTGGGGCACCAGGCAATGCCCACACAGCGGGTGAGCCGGGCGGCTCCAGGCACAAAGGGTCAGACCATCACAGCCCGAGCCTACGTTAACATGCACGGCCAACTGGCCAAGACTGTACATGCTCCAAGTTCTTGTTACTCCGTCACAGCCACACGCTCCAGTTTCCTCCCAGCCACCCCAGACACGCAGCCAAACCCTTGTTTCAATAAATTATACAAATTGTGATGCGGACAAGCAGCAAACAGGCAAGACTTCAGATATCAGAAGTGTTGTAACAGATATCTAAGTTACAGAGGAGCCGGGCTAAGTCAGCACTACTAACTCTTAGCTTTATAGTATTAAACAAGGCAAGTGAACGGAGCATTCTTACAAGAGCCGCTCGCTGAGGGACCACCACCCCTCCCTGGACGGGACAGGCGGTAGGGGCAGCAGGCTGCTGCCCAAAACCTGCTGTTCTGTAGTCTCAACAACAGGGACAAAAAGGTAAGGAGAATATAAGCAGAATTATAGTGATAATTTTAAAATAAACTGCTCATACATTTTAGAAATAAGCATGAACACGTCAGGAAGAAACACAGGACACAGCATATTTATGGATTTAATATAACGTAACATGGAAAATCGATAGACTATCATACACAAAACCTACGGACTAGTGCAGGAAATGGCATTCCTGGCCACCATATATCCACCTAACACACACTGCAGCAGTTTTACTATACTCCAGGGTGGATTTAGCCTGTCCCTTTACTGAAAGTTGCCCAAAGTCGCCCAGCAGAGCCGCCACTGGCTGAGCCCTTTCTGCCCACGTTCCAGGACGCAGCACATCTGGTGCACACCTGGCAGCGCTGGCAGGGCCCTGCAGCAGGAACCCAGCCCTGCACACACAAACCACTCGGCAACGCGCAGTAAGCGGAGCTCATGGGGGCCGAGCTTCAGAACCCCCCGGTGCCCCGGCACAGAGCTCCGGTGCAGCGAGGAGCCAGAGCGAGCTCCGGTGCAGCGAGGAGCCAGAGCGCCCATCCGGCAGCCGACCCTGCACCCGCTCTGCTCCCCACGCCAGAGACCCAGAGCACAGCACCACGGGGCGAGCGGGCGAGGAAACGGGCTGAGAACCAGCTCCTAGCTGGAGAGGGGCTGGGATCTGCACACCCGAGCCAAACCAAACCGCAGCGCTACCCCAGTCAGCCGGCGCTCGGTTCAGCGCCCCGGCCGCCGCAGCTGTCTCTGCCGGCACTTGGCACCCATCGGTGCGGGCTCGGGATGCATTTCCAGAGAAGACAGCACTGGTTTATTGGCTACTTAGGCAGCGCAGGCACCAGTAATGGAGTTTTTATCTCTCTATTTTCCTGTCAGTACAGACCCAGCCAGCCTGACTCTGTTAACAGTAAGAACGCTTATTTTTCCCCCATTCACTATCTCCAAGCCAAAACAACATCTGGATCTTCAGCTTGCCATATGAAGAAGAGAGACAGATTAAAACTGGAAAAAGCTACACATCAGCTTCCAGAGCTTTAACATTTCTGCTTTTATCCACATTTCCCACACGCACCTTCCAAAACAGCTCTACTGGGAGAAAAACCGACTCTCTCCTTCAGACTCCCAAACACAACGTAAAGCCCTATTCACTTCAAAATAAGCTCCAAAAGGATTATCAGAAAAATAACAGGAACAAAACTGATACGAAAGCTTGGAGTAAGAATTTACCATAGCTCTTTAAACAAAACAAAGGTGACATGCCAGTGACCTAGAAAAGGAAATTAAATAAAGAAATATTACTGGCGTGTGTTACTTGATAAAGTAATGGAAAAAAACCTGGCGCCATTTCAGCACACAGAAACGTCCCCCTTTAACAGACAGCTGTCTCCAGTGTCATCTAAGTACGCTTTTTGCTTAGATCATGTGCAATGAATCATGAAAATCAATACAGAGAAAAAACATAAAACCACGCTGCAGACATGGACAGAAATCGAGCGTGTATCAACAAGCACCAGCCTTTTCTGGAGAAAGACGTGCCAAATAAACACAGACTAGTTTTCCCAACAACATTTACTTAACTCTTAGTAGTTAATTAACAGAAGTCATGACTACTGGTTATTTTCTAACCAGCCATCCCACCGGAGTTCTGAAGCTCAGGCTCACCACCCCAGAAACACTCTGCACCGCGGGCTGCCCTCCCCGCCGCAGGGCACGGCCGGCCCCGGCACACACGGCCAGCCCGGTCGGCCCCGGCGCACACGGTCGGCCCGGTCAGCCCCGGCGCACACGGTCGGCCCCAGCACACACGGCCAGCCCCGTCAGCCCCGGCGCACACGGTCAGCCCCAGCACACACTGCACACCCAAGCGCGGGGGCCCGGGCCCGGTGCTGCCTGCGGAGGAATTTTCAGTTTGTCATGCACAGGCCCCCCTGCACAAACCAGCCGGTCCACAGCCCTGGGCCGCAGGAAGCTGCCTTGCTGCTGGAGTGCCACCCAACACGGTGCTTTTTCAGCTGACAATCATGTAAAACAAATTGGAACGAGCAAAGCAGAATAAAGTGTGTGTTTTCAGAAACAAACAAAACATATGTCACAGGTTTTCTACATCCAGCAGCAGAGTTTTAACATAACACAGAGCAGAAACCAATTAAAATAGTTCCCATTGACCAGAATCCATCGTGTAGCAAGCGGAGGGACAGAGTGCCAACCAGCACACTGTACAGCCATTCTAACAAGTCTCATAGCAATGACCATCGGCTTCAACCAGACATCTCGTGCCAACTTTGGGAAGCAACAACAGCATACGCTCCAATGGTAATGTGCCACTGAATATATACAAAAAACCCTACGCGA
Organism: Pampusana beccarii; assembly: GCA_013399365.1. NCBI lineage: Eukaryota > Metazoa > Chordata > Aves > Columbiformes > Columbidae > Pampusana > Pampusana beccarii. Next base: position 598,481 of record VWYH01010593.1, read on the forward strand.
CACTTTAGAAATTACTACTCTTTCAGTAGATCTTTGCTCTGCACCCAGCTGCTGCCTGTTCCCAAGGCATCCACTAGCGTATCAGCTATTTCCTTTTGAAAAGAAGGATTAACCAAAGCTATATTTCTTTTCCACCCCATTTTCCGGAACCTCTCCTTCACCTTCACATCTGCCTCCCAGGCCACGCACTCTCCTTCCGGCCACCTTCTGCACTGCAAGAACTTCACATGCACTACATAGCAGAAAGTTTTTGATCATCACCACACTTGCAAAATGATTAGATTGAACTTGTGCTGATGTCAAAGGAAGAAGCTCAGGGAGGCAATAACGAGGTGCCTGGACTATTTCCACCTCCAGCCCTGCAGCCGACAGGGACGTGGAGCCCAGGTCGGTCTCCCCCAGGACACCTGGCAGCAGAAGGCTGACAAGAGGCAGGTGACTGACCGCCTCTTCCACCCTCACGCTTGGGGTTTTTTACAAGTAGTTTTTATGACTCTAACTACTTTTTTCTAGCTGGGCCCAACACCTGTTGGTTCCCCACCACGTTCCGAGGGGCGCAGCAGGGTGCCAGCCAGCTGCCATCTTTAGCAAGGACACCAAACGTTCAACAACGCTGCATCTGGGTTCTGGTGAATACAAGCGCTGCTGGTCACAAGTGAGCACTGATCCATAGGTGTAAAAAACCTGCTGCAAGAATCATAACTATTAACAACAGATCTTTAAATAACAGCCCTTTCAAGAGGTGACTTCTTACCTGCAGCTGTTCAGAGAATCATGCGTTTCTGGACCTGCAACTGCACATTAATCGCTGCTTGAGAACTGGTGGGTAAATACACATCTCATCATGGCACTCAGCCTGTCCTGTTTCTGTAAAGTCCTGTGACTGTTGCACCTCTGTATGACCAGAGGTAGACCATCTCATATTAGCAGCGTATAGAAGCCAGAGAGCATAAGGCAGCTCTTGTCTACAAACTGCTGCAAACACGAAACTCGAGCAAAGGTTCTGCTCCACAGTCTCTATTTGACCATATAACAGCCGGACGTGGTCTTACAGGTCTCTTCCAACCTAAACAATTCTATGATTCTACATCAACACAGCCTTAGCTCACCTGTCACCAGCTGGGGAGGGAAGGGCACGGGATGTCTGACCAGCTCTGCCCATGCAAAGGCAGTGCAGGCAGACTGAGCTACCGTACAAAGCCCAAAAACACAGACGTTCCCACAAGCAGCACTGCAAAGAAATCAAACGGCCTCAGAATAATTTTGTGGTAAACTTCCTAGGGGCAGAGTTGCCAAACCAGCAGGTCTGGGGAGGGCTGTGCAGGCTCGGGAGCTGTGCAGGTCTGCGCTGCTCCCCAGCAGCAAACCGTCCCCGGCCTCCAGAAAATCCAGCCAGTCTGCACTCGCTGCTCCAGGCCAGTCACGCTGCCCAGAACTATTCTGGCACTACACACGGCATTTCCATCTTTCCTAGACTGCTCCAGCCCTCTGCAGCACAGCCCTAGGGGCTGGGCTACGCCACACTTGGCATTAGAGAAATCTTATAGAAGAGGAAAGGTTTCTTTGGACCTTCCACACTGCTTTAAGATTTCACTCCATCTTCATCCCCTTTCTCCTGCCTCCTCCCTCAAATTCAATCTCTTATTCTTACAAGTGCACTAAATGACTGTGACATTCTCCCAAAGCACTTCATACCCCACCACTCTCAGCTCACGGTGGATAAAGCCACCGAGGGCACACGGGACCGGCTGGATGCAGGCACACTGCCCCGCTGCTGCGGCCCCTGCACCAGCAGCTCTGCACGCAGGAGGGACGCGCGGCAGGGACGTGCGTTCGCACTTCCACCCGGAAAACCAGCACCAGAGACGCAAAATAAACCCTACTGAGTAACTCCGCGAGCAAAAGGATTCCAATAAAAGCTAAGCAAAATTCAAGGTTAAAACAAACAAACACAACACAACACGCCATTTGGAATTTTTTGTGGTTTTGTGAAATTGTCAAAACAGCATTTTGCGTTTGTACAGGTGAAATATTCATTTTAGGGTTTGGTATGTATTCAAACACTTCCAAGTTGATCAAGGTGATATAAATTACCAAGTTGAGTCACAATTTAAATAACCAATTTCACATCTGATTTTGCACTTATTTTTTTGTTCTTTTCTAAAGAAAGGTTAATTATTGTCCAACACAAATGCACATAATGTTAGGACTAACTGAATATAGACTTTAAAGAGCGTTTCCCAGGGAAAAAGGCAGCCTTGGCAAGAAGAAGAGGGGCTGGAAGGGAAGAAGATGACTTGAGGCTGTTACTGAGCACACGCTGTGCAGGCCGAGGTGCCAGCCCCGAGCCCCCGCTGCTGACGGGAAAGGCACCAACAGCCTGGAGAAACCTCCAGAAAGTCTGCGGCTGGGACAGGGTGTTTAGGCACCTTTAAATCACCTTCAGCACGCAGCATGGGCGAGCAGTTAACAAACTTCATTTAGCATTCACTGGGTTCTTTTACCAAAACCAACAAGCAAACAAATATACAAATTAAATTAAACCCAAAGCAGTTCAACCGTTCAGGTTCATTTTAACTTTTATACGTGAAATGCACAACAGCAAAGGTTGTTTCTCCAGGCCCTGGGTATACCTCAGTACTGCTTCAGGGGCGGGTCAGCTCAGCGATTAAAATCTCATTATTTCCTCAAATTCTTCCACAGAGGTATAAGTTTTAGCTTTCCAGTTTTTAACTCAATTCAGAGTAAAAATAAAATGCTAACTTTATTTTGCATGTTTTACATGCAAAATCTTTATTATGTTCATTTTTTTTATTGAAACGTTTTAATTACTTGCAACAGAGAAGACGTTTTTGCAGGTTTGAGTTTGTTTTATAAGAAAGCGGCCTTTCAAGACCAGAGAATAAAGAGCATCTCGTTTTAACATTTAGATACTCAAGTATTTCCTCGGTGTCTCAAGATACTGATCAAATACTACTCAGAAAACCCACCGCACTTTCTTGCTGTGTGACAAAACCCACTTCCATCCTACGCTGTAACTCATAGTTTGCCATACAAGTCTAATTTCTTTCCTCTGGTGTTGGTTTGTTTCTTGACACAGTAGCTACTGCAGCCCTCTTGACCAGTAATTATTACCCAAGAAGAAGACAACATAGTAAGCATCCAGTTTTCTTCAGTTAGAACCAAAGATGACTGCGTGTCAGCTGTAATCCTAAAAACAATCCGGGTAAAAACCATAAACCGCATCAAGCTGTCAACTAACACATTTAATAGTCATCTTTTTCATACAATTGTGATATGTACATTGAGTGTTAACTCAGGTATTCTCGGCTTGTCCAACGTTCATTTTGTAATCAATACGACATTAAGAACCGCAGGCGGGACACCGCTCGCCCCGCCGGGCCGTCCAGCAGTGCCGATGGGGGGCACGGTGCCGCTGGGGGGCACACGGTGCCGCTGGGGGGCACCACCCTCCACCCTGAGCTCAGGCAAACTGAGAAAGGAACCGTTCCAGCTGCTCCAGGCCAGCTGTGACTCCCCAGGATGAGCTACAGAGACCCCAGACGAGCCGTCTCAAAGCACCTTCGAGAGCCAAGGACCAGCAAGCACTGCATGTTCATGCACCAACTGTCTCAACTGCAACGTGCTCATTTGCAGAAGAATCCCTCACTTCACATACGACCAAACACACCTGTGGGACTGAAATGAGATCAATCACGTCAAAAGAGCCTGAACATCTTTGGAAGAATATTTCAGAACTTTGAGCAAAAAAATATATTTAATATCTTTGCACACTATTGGCACACTAAACCCTGAGCAATTTCATTTTACATTCACTTCTGTTTGCAGGTTTGGTTTGTTGGTATTTTTGTTGTTGTTGGGGTTTTTTGTCTTTCATTTGGCTTTTGTTTGTTTGTTTTCCCTTCATGTTCACATTGGTCAGCATTTCAGAAAGAAACCTTTTCTGTGCACACTGAACCTCCATGCAAGAATTGAGCAGATGCCCCCCGAGCCCTGCGCCTCTGAGGGACCTTGAGGTTGGACCCGCTGAGGGTCACGGCCCGTGCTACGAGGGCCACGGCCCGTGCAATCGGTGTCCAGCTGCCACAGCCTGGAGGGGTTCCCTCCCACCTCCCACCAGAAAAGAGCTGCTAAAATCCACAGCCCTCACCCTGTGAGGTGTTACACGTGCTACTAGAACTGTTCAGGGAAGACAATCCCGAGTCAAGCAGCAATCCGATGTCATCACATTTCTTCTGAGTCGCCACCAAGAGCCCCATCAGGGTGCTGTGGCACCAGGGCGTAGCAGGTAGTGCATCAACCGGGACACTGCAAGGTGACACCCAGACACACCACCCCAATCTCAACAAAATGTTCCCAGCTGCTGCCCACATTCACAGAGCTGAAAAGCACCAATTAACAGCTGATAAGCAACAACTTTTTTATTACGGACACTCAGCCACGTGCCTGGCCTGTTGCCATCAGCCCCTCTCGCGGTGACATCTAAGAGTCCCATGCGGCCTCCGAGTGGCTCTTTCAGTCCCAGCACTCCCTGTACCTGCGCAGAGGCCCAGACCGCAGCTCCCCAGAGGCCCGGACCGCAGCTCCCCAGAGGCCCAGACCGCAGCTCCCCAGAGGCCCAGACCGCAGCTCCCGAGCGCTGCCAGAGGCCTGCGAGCAGACCCTTGGCCCAGAGCAGCCCGCGACCCAGCGCCAGGGCCACCTCCAGTTTACAGGCCCTGCAGTTCCAAGCTGCAGACCCTGCACAAAGCAGGTCACATCGGCTCCCCCAGCTCCAGCCTGGTCCCAGTCTCACTTGTACAGGCAGCTACCTCCACCCAAATTCCGTGGTCCTCTTTGCCGACCAGTCCCTCAGGTCCCCTCCAAAGTTTGTTGGAGGAGGTTCCTTTGCTTTCCCAGATTCTCCACAAACTCCTCCAGTTTCCCCAGCTGCTGTGAAGTCCCACAACTACAGAATCCTGCAAAGAAGCCTATCCTGTTAGGAATCTTCCAGGAGCAAGAAGGGCACAGACAGGACTCTTTCAAGAAAGGACCATGTGCTACCCTCAACTGGGCAGCATCAGGGAAACAAGAGCCTGCTCCGCTCCCCCTGAACCATCAAAGCCCAGCGTTCCTACCAGAGGGCAGTCCGAAGTCAGGAGCTGGCATCCTTCACTGCCTAGAAAAAGGAGGCTTTGCCAATTTGTTCTGCTTTCAGCCATCCTGTGGCACACACATGCTTGATGAAGCAAAGTTGCTTCTCTTTCCAGGTTTTCCATCATGGTCAGGAAAATCTGCAAATCTCCCTCTTCAAAGAGGAAACCTGTCGATTTATTCAACTGGGTGCCAAAAGAACCAACAAGTTCCACAAGACAAACACCATAGTCTGCAAGTTGCAGGCTTCCTACATCAGAAATCAGTCGGGAACAGTCCTCACCGTTCCCTGGGGACACTCGCCTGGGCCATACAAGGACTGATGCTGCAGAGCAAGAACGACAAGAGGTCTGTGCAGAGGAACTGTGCCTCTGAATTGCATCTCCTTCACTTCAGAATAGCCTCAACATACAAACAAGCTCTAAAATCCCTTTCTTTTGTCTTCATCTGCCACTGTGTTCATGTGCTGTGGCTCTATTAACCCAGCCTTGCGGAACAACTTCAAGTTAATTCACCTTTTCCATTTGCTTTAGCCCAGTCCCCAGAGCTCTATAGCCAGTAGATATTTATTTTAAAGCTAAGCCAAAACCATTCAAATGCTAATATTTCAGGGCCTTCAATGTTCTTGTTTGCATGCAGTAGGGCCTCTATTCGAATAAAGAGCATCCACTTTGGGAACTAAACCAACACAATTATAATTGGTCTACACGTCGAAGTATTACAAATCCCCGGACTGGAAATAAAGCAAGTTTTACCCCTAGCAAACCCTCTGTTAGGGAAGGCACAAAACTGCACTGCAGACTTGGAAGCACTGATTTCTCACCAGAGACCCCAGTAACTGCATAAGAAAACTGACAGCTTCAAAAGGGAGTTTGGTCCTCTGGCTCATAACTGCGTGGCATTTTGGCCTTCCTAATGGAGAAACAAGATAAAACTCCCTCAAAATCCTGGACGTTGTTGTACACCGGAGTCCAACACATGTTTTACTTGAATGTCTAACCGACATCCAGAATCAAATCCCAACCCAAAAGATGAAGTCAAAGACTTTTCCACTCATTAAAAAAATGCCACTTTTGCACAAGGCATGGAAATACCGCATTTCTTTCAAATGGTATTTCAATGGTTCTTAGGTTTTTATTTCCATAATTTAGGAACAGTCATATTGATGCACTCGTTCTTCAAAATATTATTTATGTCGTAAGGAACATGTATGGAGGGAAGGGTCTAAATAGCTTCAGATTTTAGAACAGGTTTTGCAGAACAATTATGCACAAGTTTGCTTCAGAGGTATGGACATGAGCCTTACGAATGTGTAAAACGCCTACACAAAGACAGAAAAAACACCCTATTGTTTAGGCAAGTTGGAACATGTTACTCATTTAGATTATTCTCTACTAAAGGCTGATGCAAACATGCCGGGTCCACAAACACACACAAAAGTGTCTACGTGGCATTTCTGGCACATTTGCAAAGCCCTACCTGACAATGAGCTAATGTGAGGTTCAGACACGGCAAAAGCAGAGCCCAGGAGCTGTTCAGGAATTCGAGAAGTGCACAGTCCCAACAACAGAAGCCGAGAGGCAGGATCCAAGAGGACAGACACGGAAGACAGACCAAGCTACGACACATTTCCTAAAGAGGAGGCCACCAGCCACACTCCAAGCTGCACCTTCTCTGGTACTGCACGTGCACCATGCAGGAATTTAGAGGCAAGGACACCAAACCCCAGGTTTCTTCACAGGCTTTTAGGTGGAGCTGCTGCTTCTATCCCAGTGACATGAAATAACCTGCACGTTTCTCTCCGGACAGAGAAGGGTTCAAAGGACGTAAAGATGCCAGAGGACGGGCAGCGCTGCAGCGATTTCCCGCTCAGCGCCGCCGGGCCGGGCTCTGCTCTCGGGGCACACGGCGCGGGAAGCGCGGCAGAGCTCTGCCCGAGCTGCGGCACCACGGGCCCCCCGCTCACCTCCAGGTGGAAACGGCCACGCAAGCATCTTCTTACCCTCAACATGGCATCGAGGCTCCGGACACACACACGTTTGACAGCTCAGTCCAAAAATACCAGTCAAGTAGAATAAAAGTTACTAGATCAGTGCCCAGTAAGAATGAACGTCCAGAAAAGAATTTCAGCCCAAGTTTTCAAAATATTTACTTTATTTTTCTATTGTAATCACAGTCACCAAAAGCACATATTCATGACCATTGGCATGTTTTTCATGACTTAAGAGTACATCTAAAATACTTTTTATTATGATTTAACTTGAGTCAGTATTTAAAAGTCAAATTGAAAATATTTTTTTTAAATACACAGCTTATTTTAATTCCACTCCTAAAATAGGAATTAACTAATCTAATACTCAGACTAGTGCACTGCAAGTCATATATCTCCATTCTGACAATAGAAAATAAGGACTCATACATATTATAAACTACAAGAGTGACTGTCACATCAAATCCATTGCCAAATCATCCAACAGGCTGGGATTTGTCCAGCCCATGCCATCACAACCAGTGGTTTAGCATTTAGCAGGCTGCTGCACACAAGCGCAGCCTCAACAGCCGGTCACTCTCCAGCACCAGGGCAGGGTGTAATTTCACTGACTGAAAACATAAAAAATGTTACTCCTTGTGAAGTCAAGAAGAGTTTCAACATGCAACATGGACATGATTTCTACCAATAATAAACAACTGCAAGGTAACATCTACCTTCTCTCTAAACATAACACAATACAATTTATTCTCTTAAACCAAACCATTATCTTTTAATTTTATTTTCTCTTTTAAGATTCAGCCTTTAAAATGACTTAATTGTTGCAGTCCACCCACACAAACACAAGAGACAACTTTATTGCAGTGAAGCGCCCTAAATAGCACAGTCTGTTTTAGGCTGACTAATACAAACACGCATTTTGTTCAATTTTACATTTGTTCCTAGGGAGATTCAGATCTGTCCTACCGCCCGCTCCACGCCGCCTGGCACCGCAGGGAGCTCTCTGCCCCTAACGGAGCACGGCGGGCAGACCTGCCGCTGCGTGCGGGCTCCCACACCTCTCACAACCCTCCCCAGAGACCTGAGAACCACGGCAGGGGAGCCCTGGTGTGCACAGCTTCCGAAATGTGCATCTGAGCCGGCCGCGGTGCGAGCCCCAGGGGCAGAGCGAGCAGGCAGCAGAGGCCCTAACCCGGCAAAGACAGACCAAGCTTTTACCAAATTGACGATTATCCTGTTCACCACGTGGCCACAGAGATGCCAGGCTCAGAGAAAGAACAGCACATGGAGAGGGACAAGCACAACTACTCACTCCCCTGCCATCAGCAGCCAGGGAAAAGGTTTGCACAACTCCAGCACCAACTGCCTGGGGCGGCTCAGCCAGGACCCCAGGCCATGGGGAGACGGGGGCACACCGCCCCCCAGGCCATGGGGAGACGGGGGCACACCGCCCCCCAGGCCATGGGGAGACGGGGGCACACCGCCCCCCAGGCCATGGGGAGACGGGGGCACACCGCCCCCCAGGCCATGGGGAGACGGGGGGGCCCGTGGGGCACACCAGCTCACCAGAGCAGACACCAGCAGCTTGCAGCACTTCAAAAGCAGGCACTTGGAGCCCCTGAGCTATCTGCCCAGCCAAAGGCAGCTGTCAAAAAGCTGCCAACCTGCTCCTACAGTTACAGGATACTTGCCAGACAAACAGCAGACCTGCAATTAGAAGAGGTGTTTGTTGGCCACTCTTCTGCAGCTCATTAGCAGAGGTAAGGTTCGCAGTCGGAACAAGGCCTGACCTCCAGCGAGCACAACCAGTTACAACTGCTCTGCGAGACGAGGAAGAAGTCCTGAGAGCAGTTTCCATTCAACGGAGGACGATCTGTGGCTTCAGCACGCTGAGGAGAAACGTTCCAGGTGCTCAGGACAGAGGCAGGAGTTGCAGCATCATCTCTTCTGTAAGAAGGCCCAGATGACAGCCCTTGCTGTTCCCCTCCACCATCTCCCAGCTTCACCTTCCTTCACTTCAAACAAGGCAATCGAAGAACCCGAAATTAGCCCCAGAGAATCACCAAACTGGAGGTCTGCTGTTTTAATAAGCTTTGCCTAATCAAGCCATAGCCTCCTTTTCCTAAGAGAGAGCTAATTTACAACAAGCTACAGACACTTCCATCTGCATCTTTTCAGAAGCACCACAGATAGCAAACAGCAACAGGGTCTGGCACTGCCAGGAGCAATTCGAAACAGGGAGACTCACTGACAAAAATTATTTCTGGGGATGAGCGACCATTCAGCTGCCTTTTCAGGTCAACAGGAGAAAAAGAACAACAAAACGCACACCTAATTGGACAACGGCTGCTGACTCCAGGAGAGGCTAGCAGCAGATGATCAGGAAGAGGTGAGGACATAGCATGCAAACATCATTCCTCCATCCTCCTTGCCCCCAAGCCCATGCTTCCCCAGTCAGATGTGAATTCCCAAGCCCAAAACTGCATCTGGACCCCTGCATTTAATGGTCTACCACAGACCTACAAACACGTCAAATTCCTTGCTTAAAAAACAAAAACCAAATCTCTCTCGAATTTCCCATTGCAATCATTCTATTATATAACTTAAACAGGCACCACACAAAAACTACTTCTAAAAATTTTTAAAATGGCTATTGACTACACGTGGTACCCTCTATTTCTTACATCATAAGAAATAATGTAAAATCATCACTTCCCATTTACTCGCAGTTCAATCGTGACCTTAAGACCCCTATAATATTTCCTTTCACACATTTATCTCCAGAGCAAAAGAGTCAGTTTATTTGGACATGCTGCACCTACACCATCTCACAAAGCTTTGCAGAACAAGACTGAGCCAACCCCATGTAAAACTAAAACAACAGGTCCTGAGCATGAAGGAACTGCCAGTCTGAAGGACAAGTTATCCTAATTGTTCAGAGACTGATGCTGCCTTTGAGCTCTAACAGAACAGAGCGCGATCACTTGAGACGAGGGACGACGACCTTGGGGGCTCTAGGGCTGTTGAAGAGCTGGTGGCACACTGATGTGCACACACAAAGAATGCAAAACATGTTCTAACTGGAACAGGGCAGGCTCCTGCGTCCAGCAGGCCTGGGGTGAGCAGACTGCACAGCCACCCTGCCCAGGGCCACGGTCCCGGCCAGCACCGCCTCAGCAAACAAGACGGAGCACTGGCAACCAGGGCGAATTCAGCACGAAACAAGCAGATCAAAAGAATCCTGGTTACAGACGGGATCGGATAATGATTGGCAAAGACCGCGATGCAGCACCTGATGTTGACTATTCACCAGCAAATGAATCACAAAGTCAGTCCCGGCCTTCCAGGGGAAAGTCAGCATCTGAACTGCTAGCAAAGGCACCGCCACATTTCTAAAATATAGTACTATGTTCTTTCACATAATGAAGTAGTAACGTACTTATGTCACTAGGATTATCAGTACACTCTTTACGTTCCTTCTAGAAAACAGTTAGCATGCCACGGAATTAACGTCAAAGGTTTTCAGACAGCGTTGGATACCTTTATAACTAACATGCTCTTAAACTGTCTCAGTCTTGACCAGCATCAGGTCCCAAAGCACATGAACTACCCCCAACACACATGCGCACCCTCATCAAGGCGGCCTGCACCCCATCCCAATGGGTCTCCAGGAATTCCCATCCACAGAGAGGCTGCAAAAGCACAAGTATCACTCGGAAATCGACCGCATTCAGCGCCACCACTGTAATCTTCTGTAGCTCTATATGGCTGCACACGTGAGTGGGCTAAGTTTTTAATGCGTCTATGTGCAGGGAGGAGATAAAAGATACAAGAGCAGGTATTGAGATGCCCATTTGAGAATTCAAATACCGAAGAACGCAAGTGAATTCAAGCAGGGTTTTTTTTTGGCAGGGACAAGGGGGCTAAAAGGGTGCCCAATTATTTTACAACGGCTGTCCCTCGATCCTATTTTAGCATCAGGCTTTCATTAAATTTAAGCATGACTTCAGAGTACCAGCTGGCCAAAAAAAAAAACCCAACAAAACCCACAAACAGCCCACCCACAACACCCCACTGGTGTTCTTTCCCCCGCCTATGTTCTCTTCCTACCCCAAGAGCTCGTTCGCTGCTAACGAGCCCACTGCTTTGTACTTCCCAAGAAGAAGGCAGCTTGTGAAGGAGCAATGCAAGGACAGAGCAGGGGCTGAGAGAGGGTGTTTCTCTGAACGGTGTTTATCCCTCTCCCAGACTCATTTGCATCCCTCCCAAAGAAGCTGGTCGATGCCTCCGTCCCTGCCCCGCAGCACCCAGGCTGCAGCCGCGCAAACCAGCCCGGTCCGGTGAGGCGGCCCCGTGTCCCCAGCCTGGCCACCCGCCCTCGGTGTGCCCTCACACCTGCGCCGGGACCTGCCCACCCGGCCAGGTGTGGTAAGCACAGCGCTGTCTGTGAGCAGCGACACAGGAACACAACCCCTCTCTGCAGGCTTGGGCAGACAAGTTTCATGCGGACAGCCAGCCTCGCACCCAGATAAGTTCTGCAGGAAACGGCTATATTTAGCCCTCCCCTTTCACCTCTGCTCCTCAACACATTCACATTCTCCTGCAGAGAACCTAAGTGGTGTTAGAGGGGAGCTTTATCAGGTCACCTCAGCAGAAAAAAATGCAACCAACTTATTATATCTTAATATAGAAGAGTGTAAACAATCATAATAATATCAAACATACAGCTATTAAGGCTTTAAAAAACCAACTCATGTCTCTGAAGTGTGTTAAACTCCAAGCTCCAAAACCAGAATATGGCCAAGGTTACTTTATGAGTTAAGTCTATGGAGAGCAAAGCTGAACTTCTGCGTGCACCATTCAGGTCTTCACAAGTTCTTTCCTAAGTAACTGATGGAGCTATAATATTCTCTACTGAGAGTATAAACACTAAGGAACAACCTCAACAGCTACACAACCAAAATATTTCCATTTTCCTAACGTACACTTAAGTCATAAGGAGAAAAGTTAGCAACAGTTACTGTGCAGTGGGACTTGTGCAGGGACTTCCAACAGGGGCTCTGGAAACACCATCAGGACCAGGCCAGGATTTACCCTTCTCAGCTTGCAACTTTGAAATGTGTTAGAAGACTTATAACAAAAAAATACGTAACAGAGTTTTCTCCCCTCAGGCTGTTTCATTTAAATAACAGCCTCACCTTCTACAGCGTTGGCCTAACTATGATTTAGGCCTGTAAAAGCTGATTATTTACAAACCAAAATGGTTGAGAGGTGATCTAAGTCACAGCAACAGACCTCAAAGTTTGTCCTGATGCAGACAAAATGAAACACATCTGTCATTGCAGCACAAGAAGACAAACGAGCAGAGATTCACAATCAGTCACTGAGCAGAGATTTACAATCAGTCACTTCTCCCAAGTCTGTAGCACCGGACGAAGAGCAGCACCCCCGCCCCCAAACACAGAAGAATGCGGGTCTCACCCCAGCAAACCCAGTCCCGGGAGGGAGGGCAAACCTCCCAAGACATTGCACACACTTAGCACCTCCCAGGGAGAGCACAGCGCAGACAGGAACTTTTGGTTCCCCTAAAATAGGTCTGTAACACCTCCTCCAAAAAGAAGTTACGGTCATCAAAGGAACCAGACATGCACTCGAGAGCTTTCCACATCCAGGATTTCAGCTTTTACCCATTTCAATTTCAAGGCGACCCAGCACTATTCAAACGGCACTAGACCCTCAAGGGCAGGACCTGGAGAGTATTTACAAAGTGCCTGCTGCATTCCAGGCCACTGCCTTTTCTCTGAAGATGAGGTATAAGGATCACTATGAAAATCCTATTACGGCAAACAAACAAACAAATAAACAAACAAAAAAGAAACCTGAAGAGTTGAAAATACATTTGTCATTGCCCACAGAAAACTGCTACAACCAAAGGAGTTTTCTTAAACGAAAAGCTGATATCTGGGACAGATTAACACATACCAAGAAAACGTGAGATTTGGGAAAAGAATCTGTTCTCTTCTGAGAGCTCATTGCACCATTTCTAAAAAGTGTTTTAATACAAGAGTGCCAGCTCTGCAGCTCCAGCCAGAATCTGAAAGTTTCCAGCTTGTGATGCCACCAGTAACAACAGTGTCTTGATGTATTACTCCCTCCAGCACACCTACATAAACCCCTGCTCTCCCCAAACCTGCTGAAGATGAGTTTCTCTTCCAATTTGGGAAAAATGAAGTGGTTTAGTCCCAGTTTTCTGTAAAAGTACTGCTGGAAATAAGTTATTTTAACACATCTTTATAGACTAGCAGAGTTGGAAAGACTGCCCAGACAGCATCCCCCACTGTATTCATGCCACAGATTTCACAGCCCAGCACGTGGTTTGAAAAGTTTCGAGGTGAGCAGGCAGATGTGAGCAGGCTGAAGTGACTGCCAGCTTCTAGCGACCCGTCCTCGTCACCAGCAAAAGTCCTGAGAGGAGCTCAGACAACTGTCCCACCACCCTCTTTGTCTCCTCCCGAAATGTGGAGCTGTAAATAAGCCGGCTGACTTAGACCTCTACTGACTCACTGTGCAAAACGCCATCATGTTTGGCAAGGGAAGCAGCACCTTCAGCTGATTAACATACACAAGGGAGACACTCTGGCCTGTAACTTTATTTTTCCTATCAAACTACGGACCTTCAGCACACTGACATCAGGAACACCAGCACAGCCACGCTTTGAGAGCTCATTCTGACACAGCACAACTCCGCACCTCCAATTTGGATAAGTGTACGTAGCTTTCTAAAAACGAAGAACCGGGCGCCCGGCTGCCGGTGCGGGCAGGCGGGGCAGCCCCGCTCCCGCGGCTCGCCGGGCTCACTAACCGCTACTCGCGCGTTTTCCGGCGGTCCCAGCGAACCCTTTGTGCGCCGCCCGCAGCGCGGACGCGGCTCCGAGCGGCGCTGACAGCCCGGGGGGGGAGCGGCCCCAGCTCGACCCCCGCTCCGGGCCCCTCAGCCGCTGGAACCCGCGCCGGCGCTCACGGC
>VWYH01010593.1:612859-670466 GCA_013399365.1 Pampusana beccarii
CCGCGCAGCGCCGCGCCCCCTGGCGGCGCCCCGCGGTCCCCGTGCGGCAGGGCGGCGCGTCCCGGTACCGGCGGCGGGCGCTGGGAGCATCAGCCCGGGACATGGAGACCTGCGCGTTAGCGCGTCCTGAGCGACTCAGAGCACACCGGCCGCATCGGAAATGCCCAAATAACGTTGACCCCCCGTGCTCCGCACACCCTCCCGACCCTGTCCGTGACACGAGGCTGCCCGGGAACCTCCTGCTCCCTCAGGACGGGGACACGGGGACGGGCGGCGGGCGCTCGGCGGGCAGCGGGAAGGCGAGTCCCGGCCCCGGCCGCTCGGGCTGTGAGTCCGCCCTGCCGGGGCTCGTGTGCCAAACCTGTCGGGACACACCTGCGTCCCCGACGGCTCGGGCGGTCCCGCTGCCACCCGTCCCCGCTGCCACCCGACCCCGCTGTCAGCCCTCCCCGCTGCCACCCGTCCCCGCTGCCACCCGTCCCCGCTCCCGCGGCCCCGCCGTGCGGCCAGCCCGTTAACGCTCCGCGCTCCGCACGGCCGGGGTTTGACTCAGCGCGAGTAACAGGGATGTTTTAAACCGGGAAAAGAACACCAATTCCCTTAAAAACACAAACAGGCCTGCGTTTGGCTCAACAGTACAAAGCCAGTCACTCCTCACAGTGTAACGCCAAATAGCGGAATGCGACATTCGAGCGGCCCATGTGTAGGTGTTCCTCAGGAGAAAACACAGCTCTAACAGGGACCATTTTCCAAACGGGAACGCTGAAGGTTGGGTATCTAAATACAGCTTTACAGAACCAAAGTATACAGCTGAATTTCCAGAAACGCCAAGGCTTCCCTTGAGGCTCCACAGGTGGTGCTGACAGCCAATACTTCTGAAAATCTAGCTGCTTATTTGCAGCCTAAGGCACTTTTGAAAATAGTAGAGCACGTGGTTAATAGAGGTCGTAACAAAGGGTGACGTTGTTGGATTAAAAGCCATCTCGAACTAATGACAGGTTGCAGGATTTCCAGGTGACATGAGAAACTGCATGGGTTAGAAACGCTTTGCATGAGAAAGTTTCTGCTTCAGTTTTGGTAAAACAACATCAGTTTAGGAAACTGTCATTTTCTGAATAACCCACCCACGGCTTGCTAAGGGACAGCCATTGCTAAGTGCTCGTTGAAAGCCACAGAAGGAACCAGTGCTAGAAACTGGAATTAGGACTCGGCAGCGCTTGCCCACAGCCTCTTGTACATCATGTACAGCTTACATGCAGCTGATTTTTAATTAATAGTGAAGATCAGGGAAGAATTTTGTCAGTGATCTCAGCATAATCTATAAACATAACTAGTTTTCTGCCCTTTTGAATACCATCATTCATCATCATAAGAATCCTTACAAGTAAATTTGCTTTCCAGAAGATGAGGGTTTTTTTCAATTAACTTTTCTGTAAGTATCGTAAGTGTTGACAAGAAATTCCAGCTGTAAGGAGGATTTTATCTGTAATAACATTATTTGGGGAGAAAATCAGGGCTGCGATGTAAGCTGAATATTGTGATGAGGTTTTGTTTAATGGCTGCAGCGGTGTCTCAGGATCAGGGCTGCCGGTTCTGCCTCTGGCTGGTGATTTGGGGAGGATCCTGGGGCTGTCGCTCTGTGCCTCAGTCACCGTGACAGCACAGTGAGGACAGCAAAACGCAGCTTCTCAGGTGTTTTACAGTCCCCCAAGGAAAGGTGTTACGGATTTAATGAGCGCGTTCATGCATAGCTGACTCTGCACAGCTGTACAGGGAGCGGCGCATGATTAAATTCAGGGATCACAGCAGAGCACCTCTTGTAGCTGCTCTTGCCATGTAAGAGTCCAGCCTGTAAATTTTTCCTGGATAATGTTTGCATTAATCAAGGTGTAATAATGGCGTGTCCCTGTGAAAGGAGTTCTATGCACATAAATTGCCACACACAGACATTAGAATAAACCCACTAATGTTAATGCAAATATCATGCTCTTTGGAAAGACGTGGGCCTCAGAAGAAAACTGCAGGCAGAGCACACCCTGGGCGGCAGAGCAGGTTCGCCCTGTCGGCCTCCAGCGGAGAAAACTCCTGACAAGAGGGCCAGTAGAGCAAAATCAGGCTTCTCTGTTTTGAAATTATTACCATGGTAACCTGAAGCCCCTTGTACTTCATAAATTCTGCCTCCCTCTGGAGCAGCTGAAATTTCCAGTCAGGCTGCTTCGCAGTGCTTTCGAGTGCAGAAACAGCTCACACCGTTTAAAGATGACATGGAGTGTCAGTTTGGAGGACTGAGGAGCTGTTGGACCCCAGACCAGCCACCTCATTTAGTAAAACGAACTCCCTGTAGGCTCCTGTGTGTTTTCAGTGCAATGGGAGGTTTGCCATCCTCACGGCCAGGGCTGCGGGTGAGGTGCGGGAGGCTTCATCACACAGTAGGCGTTTATTCCTTCTAAAATATACAGAAGAAGAGATTTTTTTTTTTAAGTAAAATGAGGCCGTACATGAAAAAGCCCTCTTAATAATTACTTGGAGTGTTGCTAAGGCTTTAAACTCTTTTAACATTATTAAAAACAGTACATAAAGACTTTGCTTATGTGTTGGAGGTGAGCTGCGGTACAGAAATAATAATCCTGGTGACCTTCCAAGCTGCTGCTTGTCAAGAATTATTTTCTTTTGCCTTGGGGAAATTTCTAAATATATATATATACATGCAAATAAGCAAATCTTTCAGCTGTAATGTGGCGACGATTACATCACTGCCCCTTCTCAAGTGTACAGCGCAGCGTCGTTCTGAGTGCAGCTGCTGAGAAAACCCCGGGAAGTGCTTGGGTTTGAAATTAAAGAGTTGTTTTAATGTGTAGCTGTGACAGACTGGACTGCGGGTACATGTATTTCATCAGGCGTCTGTGAGTCAGGCGCGTGAGTCACCAAAGGAGCCGTGCTCGGGCTGCTGAGACAGACGGCGAGGCCTGTCCCAACAGTTCCAGTGCGTGCAGAACTGCCATTAATTCCTCTAGGAGATTTAATTAATGTGAGGACAGGGCTGAGGACACGTGTGCTGTCCCAGCTGCTCTGGGAGGGCCTGACCCCGGGCACCTTGTGTGTTCCTCGGTGTCCCTCCATTGCACACACAGCTCTGTTGTGTGAACCCCACGGACTGCGGGGGCATTGGGAACCAGGTGCGATTTGGTGGGAGTGCAGAGAGGAGAACCCATTTCCAAGTTATTAACAGTAACATGGAACTGCTACTAATTCAGTTTTACACACATTACACACTATTATTATTATAAATTAAGCAATCCATATTCTTGCATGCGAGCATTAGTAGCACAACTCATATTCATTCCATTTTTTAAAATAGAACTTGTAATTAGTCATCTCTGCTTTCCAACCCGATCACATGCAACATTTTGTTTTTACTGAAACACCCACCAAAAAGTGTTCAAGTTCTCTAATTGCAAAGATTCACTTCACGTGGCTGTGCAACTCCTTTCTGCGCTGGTTGTAATTTAGGAACAGCCAACTGGAATTTATTGAAATTATGTCAAAAAATAAATGATTAAAACTGCTCCCCAGCTGGGTGGGAGACTTCACGTGCCAAGTCCCAGCCCATGAGAACTCTCCCGGCGGCGTCGCAGGGCCAGGGCTGGGTGTGGGAGGTCAGGCTCAAAAGCTCTGCGCCATTTCAAAGGCCGGGACTGTGACGGGGTGGGGTGTCCCCTGCAGGCGCGGGCTGGGACACGTCCCTGCGCACACCCGTGGGGTGCAGCTCCGTGGGTTTGCTGAGCGATGCACCGGCCCTTGCTCCCCAAGGCCCACGGCCGGGCTGTCCCCCTGCCCGCTCCCGCCTGGCACCGGTGTCCCCAGCGCGTCCAGCGCCGATCCTGCACCCAACAGCCCTGCTGGCCCGGTCACCCCCTTCTCTTCCCGCTTGGCTGGGGACGGTGCTTTTTTTGGCCTCTGCTGCTGTCATCTGGCATTTAAATGTAACGAGATCTCTCGTTGCTAACATTTATAGCAGCAAAATATTTAAGTTCCAGGGTTTGTAACACATGTTGTTAATGTCCCGTTGCCAAGCCCAGCTGAAGGCTCCCCAAGCCCTGCTCTGCGCTGGCTCGGGTCCGTGCCAGCACGCAGCCGTCACCCCTGGCTGCGCGGCGCTGCGTGGGAGCTGCCGGGGACCGGTGGGCACTGGTGCCAGGAGGGAGAGGACGAGCCCCCTGCACCCCCAGTACTGCCAGCCATGAGGGGCTGCCGGGTGTCCCCAGTTTGTTGGCGCTGCCGGGTACCGGCTGGGTGGGAAGCGGCGACCTCAGAGCTGTGACAGCCACATCACCTCTGCAGTGACGGCCATGTCACCTCTGTCACCTCTGTCTCTGGCCAGGGCCCAGGCTCACCGCCGGGGCCGGCTCCAGTGCCCATTAGTGCCGGCACATGAAGGGCCAGGTAGGGTTTGTCCAATGGGTCCATACAACAGGGCTGAGGAGGAAGCAGGAGAAGGACAAGCTACGGTCATCAGCCTGCCATGACTTCAATCAAAGGCAGAAATGAAAGAGAGAAGGTGGTTTAATGTGCCTGATTTAGTAACGCCTGTGCCAGGGCGTGTATTTACATGCTCCCGCTGCAACCCGGGCAGTCAGTCTGAAAACACCCCTGGAAAGGCGAGGCAGCGAGCGAGCACGGCAAGGCAGGGAATGAACACAGCAAGGCAGCGAATGAACACGGCACGGCAGGGAATGAACACAGCAAGGCAGGGAATGAACACGGCAAGGCAGGGAATGAACACGGCAAGGCAGGGAGTGAGCACAGCAAGGCAGGGAATGAGCACGGAGCGAGCACGGCGAGGCAGGGAATGAGCATGGCGAGGCAGGGAATGAGCATGGTGAGGCAGGGAATGAGCACAGCGAGGCAGGGAATGAGCATGGCGAGGCAGGGAATGAGCATGGCGAGGCAGGGAGCGAGCATGGTGCATCCTGCACACGGGGGCCCTCCCGCCCCTCAGCCCCCTGCCCTCTGTGCAGCCCACAGTGCCCAGCTGGATGCTGCTGCCCCCCCGCACCAACGCGGGAGGGGAGCCGCGCAGGGGCACCGGGGCAGGCAGAAAGCGATGCCTCAGTCCCACAGCTGTCTAATGAAGATGTTCCTGGCTTTTGAGTCAATCTCCAGATCTGTCTCCCTGCAGCCTGAAGCTCTGGGGTTGGCTCGAGGGAGCCGCGGCCTCTGCAGGAGCAAAACAGGCGGGCAGCAGCTGTCGTGGCCGCTGCCACCCCTTCTGCCACTCCTGTTCCTCAGGACTCCCCACCTGCCCGTGGGCTAAGGGATCCCCCAGGGGTCTCGTCACCTGCACCACCCCTGACAGCCCCACTCCGTGACAGGTTTCTTCAGCCTTCTGCTTGGAGGTCGTGGCCAGGCTCTGTGCTGGAAGATCATGCCAAGCATTTGGAGCGGCTCCTGACATCTGCTCTCCTGTTCAAAGAGTGGACACAGGAAAGAGAAGTGGGCTGCAGGTGGTGAATTTACACCTAGGAGTGAGAGGAGGAACTGGATGTGAGCTCTCGGCCCACCCTTTTACAGCATCTGCCATCAGAGACCACGGTTCAAATGCCTCCAAAGCACAGGGCACGGGATCAGAGCAGCAAAGGACAGGTCCTTACCGCTCCTCTGAGGTAAAGGCTAAAAGGGCTGGCAGCCTCAGCATGAGCGTGGTTCTCATAAATCAATTCTCATGAAGCCAGGCACCATTTTTATTTCCCTCTCCAACAGCAGATTAAGCAGCTGGTGAAGGGAGGACGTGTAATTCATCGTCTGACTCGGGACGAGGAAGCAAAGTCTGCTCACTGTGATGCTTCTGAACAGCTGGAAAGGGAAAGAGGGAGAATGTCTGTTAATTTTGGACATGACAGAAATAGCACAGCGATATATCAGAGGGCAGACAGCCTAATGCAGCTAGGGGCAGCGTGTGCTGTGAAATACCATTATATTTAAAATAAAGCATTCTGGAGGGTCCCAGGTTTCTTCAGATCTTCAGCAACTGGCACAGATGAGGCTACAGCCTGACTGATGTCCCTCTCTCTTGGACAAGCTCAACGTGATTTAGCTGGATGCTGACCTGCAGGGGCCTTTCTGGGGAGAGCAGTTGTCGTGTGTGTGATAAAACACGGCTGAAATATCCCGTGGTCCACAGCAAAGTGCCCCGGCCACAGCGCAGCTCCAAATAGCACCTGGGCGGCTGGGCGGAGGGGACGGGAGCAGTCACGGGACATCCCCCCGGAGCAGCTGCTCGCAGCAGGTAGGGTTGCTGGCCAGAGGTAAGATGCAAAGCCAGATCGTCGTTGTAAAAATGATGCTTCACTCTACTGGCCTTAATGTGATTTATTTGGTTTAGGTTTCTTTTTGCAAAGCAATAAGGAAATTTTATAGATTTGGTGATAATCTGAGATTCTTTTATATGACAGAATTGCAACTGCTGGCCAAGTAAAGGAAGTGCTTTCAGAATTCAGTAAAGTGAAAGGTATACGAAAATAAAGAACAGCTACACAGAAAATATACTATGTGCACACCTGACTCTCTTGCCACATTATAACCCTGCATAGTTGGATAATTGGGAATTAGAGGAGTCAACAGCTGATACATCAATTGTCCTGAAGCTGTGAGTGCTGAAACCAGGCTCCTCTGTGGGTCGACTGGTAGGCTGTCCGCCCTGGCATACTGAATTAAACTGTCATTGTCTCGTTACCTGCACTGGGAAATGAGCCAGCAGAGCTGTACCAGGCGTGGGGCTGAGCAGGCGGGAGGGCAGCCCCAGGGAGCACCCAAAACCTGGGGTCACGCAGCCCCAGGGAGCACCCAAAACCCAGGGGTGGCCAGCACGCAGGTCAGTGCTGGGGTGACTGAATGGGCAGAACGAGCCTCCTTCACCAATCCGCCTTACTTCTGCCTTCCTTGACTGGACTGCTCCACAGAACAGACACCAGAGCCGTGCAGACACAGAACAGACACCAGAGCCGTGCAGACAGGGCAGGGCTGCTCCGCAGGGGCTTCCCGGGGGTTTCCCGTGAGCCCCGGGCTGCTCCGCAGGGGCTTCCCGGGGGTTTCCCCGTGAGCCCCAGGAGATGCCCACACGCAGACCCTGTGCACCCAGCAGCATCGCGCTGCATCCTTCTGTTCCTGGCCGGTGCCACCTGTGGCCTTTTCCAGCCCAGCACAGAGATAAAAGAACTGGAAATGCAGTAGGAAGCAAGTCTAAGCTGGGATTTTGCTTGGCTGTCGGGAAAGCACCCACCTGCTCTCAGATGACCGGTCCTGGAGCACCGAGTGACCGTGGGTGGCCCTCAAAATGCTGTCGATGCTGGAACTGACACGTGTCCCCGAGCCGGGCACCGTCCGCCCCCGNGCAGCTCTCCCCCGCGGGAAAACGGGCTGAACCGGGCCAGGGTGAGGAGCTGTCCCCGGCGGGGGGGCTGGGCCAGCCCCACAACACCGGGGCGAAGGCAGTGAAAGGGAAGTGCCCTCCTGCTCGGGCGCCTGTTCGACTTCACAGCCGTGTAATTAAAAATCTGTTCCAATAAAGGCAGAAGAATATTAGCGCATTTTCTCAAAAAAGCCCATGAAGTTACTGAGATGAAGAGCTGGCTGCGTTTCAGTGATAAGTGAAGAGTTTGTCAGAGACGTGACCAAAAAAAAAAATGAAAGAAATTCTCTCTCTGTGCCTGCTGCCTGAAGAGAGGTTTCCACACAAGGTGGCAGCTGTCTCCTTCCCTTCTGCCCAGGAGAAGCTGCGGGGTACCTGAGACGGTTCTCTGAAAATTAACTCCTAGCAAATGGAATGCATAGTTCGTCATTAATTCACTCATTAGCGATCACTTTTCCCCAGGCACTAACCAGACGTCAGTTTTGCCCTGATCAGCGCTGGTGTTCAGCAGGGCGGAGCGGGCAGGAGGACGCTGACGAAAGCTGGGTCCGTGTCCCTGCTGTGGGGCAGGACAGGCGCGTTCCCAAAAGCTGGGTCGGTGTCCCAGTGGGGCAGGACAGGCGCGTTCCCAAAAGCTGGGTCGGTGTCCCAGTGGGGCAGGACAGGCGCGTTCCCCCGAGGGACAAGGACAGTCCCGGGCCCCCGGGCACTGCCCGTCCTGCTGCCGAGGGCACCCAGCAGATCTGCCCTGCGCTGCAGCCCATGGAGCTTGGCGTTTCGTGTCTGTGATTCTGAACCACAAATAAGGTATTTTACACAGAGCAGAGCAGCGCAGCGACAGCTCTGCTGATGTGTGACGTGCTTCTGCATTCCCATGCAGGGTGTTGAAGGGGCCTGCCTTCCACTGCAGGCTTCTGCTCTTGGTCCTGACCTTTCCACACAAAGAAAATGCAAAATTATTAAATACTAGAAATACAGTGTAGCTAGAAATAGCCTCTTGCACCACGTAGCGAGCTGGTAACACCGTGGTGGCCTGATGGAGATGTCGGGTGCACCGGGCAAGGTGCTCACTGCCCGTGCCATTGGGATGGCCCGAGTGTGACAGCCCGAGGTGTCACCTCAGCCGGGTCCAGCCCAGCCCCGTCCCGGAGCTGGCCCGTGGCGGGTGAGCGCGGGAGGTGGTGTTCCGCAGGATCTGTCCGGGTGAGCAGACTTCAGAGAGCAGCAGCGTCATGAAGGAGTCACAGAGAGCCTGTCGTGTTTCCTGTGAAAATGGAGGATCCGGGATGACGTGGCTTTGGCAAGGGGGCTCCGTTCACAGCCAGCTGCTCCACGCTGCTCAGACCCCTCTCGAAACACAACCAGTTCAGCACTGCAGGCTGGGCCTGGCTGCAGGACTGCATCCCTGCAGCTCAACCTCCCCCGGCACGGGCCCGTCTGCAAGCACCGGGAAAGCACAGGGCGTGCGGGGCTGCGGTCAGCACGGCACGGCCGGGGCACCCGCACCCCGGGCACACAGACCCTGGGCACCCAAACCCTGGGCACCCACGGCCCCTCTGACTCTGCAAACCTGCTGCCCGGAGCCTCGGGCACGCTGCAATGCAGCTGTTAGAGCCATTGCTCCTGTTCTGGGGTACAAAATGGCATTCCTGCCAGCAGCGCCTGTCTCAATATTGAGTGGAAGCTAAAGGTTCAGTATTTCTCCTAAATCAGAGCTAGGTTGGGGTAGGGGTAGACTTTTTAGTGTGCTGCAATTTCAACTTTTTAAAAAATGGCCTTTTCTAGTATAAAAATAAACATATTTCAGAGCAATGAAGTTCCTACATGGCAACCCAGACATCATGTTCTGAAAATGTCAGCTTGGGATGACATTAATGAATCCTCTTCTGTTTGGGTGGTTTGCTGAAGTGGAAGTTCATCAAAATGGACTGTCTTTGCTGAAATGGGTTTGCTTTCGATGAATTGGCCTTTTACAATGGGAAAAGGGTCTGTGTGAAAACAGCAGACAGCCGCAGCCAAGAGGCTGCTGTCGAGCCCATTTTCCCTTCTGAATGCACCTGCTACCAGCTGCAGCCTGACCCCAGCTGTGCCCCCCTGCGCTGTGGGACCCACCAGCTCCTGTCCCCTGTGCTGTGTGACCCACCAGCTCCTGTCCCCTGTGCTGTGTGACCCACCAGCTCCTGTCCCCTGTGCTGTGTGACCCACCAGCTCCTGTCCTCCCGTGGCTCAGCCCCGACCACCCCAGCCCCGGAGATGTGTCAGCGCCGATCATCCCACAGGGTGACCATTAACTCTGATGCCACGTCTGATGTCTCAGGGATGTCTCGGGGCACAGCAAGGTCCGGCCCCATAGCAAACACTTCCAGCCAGTTCTCCCTCTGCCATGGGAGCATTTCCATCACAAGCTCCCAAGCCACTGTCCCCAGGATTGCTGTCCGTGTCACGCTGAATAATGCGCCACAACACAAACCCACACAGATGTACCCTCCATAGGCAACATGGAGTGCAGAGCAACACAGAAAATATTGACAATTGAGCTGAGAATGTCATGGAGATCCTTTCTTCTTTCAGGTTTGGGTTAAATTCAGGATCTTGCATGTTGTTCCTGTTCAGACTGAAATTCATAACAAAGTCAGGTACTAATTTCTTGCAAACTTAATTTTAAAAAGTAATATCTCAAATTATTTTATTTTCTGCACGTACTGCAGGAGACAGTTTTCTTGCTCAAAATGTCTGGTTTTACCACCAGTATTGCATCCAGAAGTGCCCGCCTTGCTTCCCCGAGCCTCGGCTCTGCCGTGGATCCGTGGCTCCCTGCTGCCGGCGTTGCCCGCGGCCACGGTACCGGGTGGGTGTGCTGAGGCCACCAGTGCGGTGTTGATGTCCCCAGCATGGTGCTGGTGTCCCCAGCGTGGTGCTGGTGTCCCCAGCATGGTGCTGGTGTCCCCAGCCCAGCCCCAGCGGGTACGTGGGGCCCAGAACAGCCCCAGCCAGAGCTGGTTCGCACGAACCAGCTTCTGAGCAGGGACAGAAACCTGACAGAGCTGATGTCTGTACCGATTAACAGAACTACATCCTGAGGCTGTGTCTCCAGCCCCTGCTTCTGAGACAAACCATCGTTTTATCATCTACAAGCACCCGTGCTTNTGGGTGGGTGTGCTGAGGCCGCCAGCGCGGTGTTGATGTCCCCAGCGTGGTGCTGGTATCATCTACAAGCACCCGTGCTTTCGGAAGGTAAAGAGGCCTCGCTCCTGACCCCGCAGCTTCCCGCTGGCGAGGGCTGAAGACACAGATGTCTGGGCGCTGTGCAGAAGCTGCTGCCGCCTCTGCTCCCTGCTGCCTTTCGCATCCCTGCCCCGCGAGCCGCTGAACCCGCTTGTGATTGCTGCTGGCGGAGGGCTGGGACCCAAGGCCGCTCTGCTCCCCGCGCTCCCCGGCCGTGCCGTGTCTGCACGAGCCTCTGCGGGGATGGGGGCTCGGCCAGAGAGGGGCTGGGACAGCCCTTCCTCGCACCCACCGCTCCCCTCACGAAGGCCGCGCGGCCTGTCTCTGCCCCGGAGCGGCGCCGGGGCCGGAGCCGCCGTGGCGCACATGAGCACGAGGTGGGCTGGGACGAGGGGACAAGGAGACCCTGCGCCCATTGGTGCGGGATCTCAGCCACGGGATGGAGTCCAACAACAGCGATAACTGTACAACATCACACCACTACACCGTGTTCACCAAGCTCTTAAGAAAATTGCCTTTTTGGAACAACAGCACTTCACAGGATGAAGCATGCTTGTTCGCTGTGCTCCCAGCCGAGGTGGAGAGGATAGCTAAGGACCCGCAGGCTGACGGCAGGAGCCAGAGGGTGTTTCGGGGCGAGAGGAGGGGGCTGCTGGCGGCAGGAGCAGGGGGGCAGCAGCCAGCCCATGGCACAACCCCGGCAACGGGCAGAGCGGGTGCGAGCCCACCACACCCGGCCTCGCCGTGCGCTGGGGCAGGGCAGACACAGGCACCGAGAAGGGGACCGCGCCAGTGATGGGACAGGGGCAGCTCCTCGCCCAGGGCTCTGCAGGTGACCCGGTGCGGGCCTGGCAGAGCTGACGGGCAAGGCTTCTGCTTCCCACAGGCTGCTCTGCCATCCACCGAGGTCTTCGAGCTGGCCCAGCCCCTCCAGCCCGGCCCCATTGGCAGCCCTGTGGGAGGCTCAGCAGGGCAGCAGCAGCCGTCCCCACGGGTGGGCTCACCGTGGCTTTACCGCAGGGCCGCAGGGACCCGCTGCACCGCCCTCCCGCTTCCAGAGCACCTGTTGTGGCTGCAGGAACACCAAGCAGGTAAAGGACTGCGGGGTGACACCTGACCTGGCGTCCCCACCCCCAGACAGCCCCTCTGCTGATCTGTCTCCTCACTTCCATTTCCACCCTGCACGAAGGCATGAAGGGAACCCTGCGTGTGGGGAAGCCGCACACCAAAACCAGCGTTTGCTGTTGGAGCCGACCCCCTGCGCTGGGCCAGGGCAGGAAGGTGTCTGGGACGGGCAGCGGTGGAGCAGCCCCGGGCAGGACACCCCTGCCCAGGCACAGCCCTCCTGCGCGGGCAGCGTTTGGGCGGAACCACGGCCAGCACGCCATGGGCACGGCCGCAGCGCGGGTGCGGAGGGAGAGGCGACTCAGCCTTGCCCAAACCTCCCAGAAATGTTCCCGCAGCGAGGCAGCAGTGCCCAGCAGTGCCCAGCAGTGCCCAGCGGTGCCCAGCGGTGCCCAGCGGTGCCCAGCAGTGTCCAGCAGTGCCCAGCAGTGCCCAGCGGTGTCCAGCGCAGCAGACACCCCGCTGGAGCAGCAGCAGCTCTGAGAACAGCTACGCAGGCCAGGCCGCTGATTTCTGCCTGGAATAACTGGGTTAGGACAGTGCTTCACCTCAGGGGAAAACATGTCCTGACAAGCTGCAGTTACTCGCGTGCCCCGAGGATTTGTGGTGTCTGGTCCCAAAGCCAGAAACAGATTTATACCCATAATGGACAAGGCAAAATAAAGAACCAGAGCAAACAGTTGACAAAAATGTACGTTTTGCCCACCTCATTAGTTATTCTAGATCTGCAGCGTCGGGCAGGGGCTGGGGAAGGGGAAAACTCAGTGCTGTTGGCATGCAGCCTTGTGTCTGTCAGGTACAAACTCTCCCCAGTGCTTTTTCTGCTCGTTTATGCTGGTTGCCAGAAATCGTTACTAGAGGAATACACCAGACATCCCCTAGGTTGTGAATTTTCGCGAGCGCTCTGCTAACGAAGCAGGCCTGCTAATTTAAAAGCCGGCGCTGGTGCAGCGGTGCTGGGCTGGCACACGCTGCCGTGCCGGGGGGCAGAGTCCCCTCCTGCCACCGCACACCCTGTGCCCGCAGCCCCCGCGGGGACCGGGGCTGCTCCAGGCCGCTGGAATCTCTGGTTCCGCAGCAGCCGCAGGGAGCAGCTTTGCAGCAGGGGCACGGCAGGGAGGAGCTGAATTGAGCTGGGTTGAGAAGCAGCCGCTGAGGCTCGTTCGGAGCAGCGGCTCGGGCAGGACGCAGCGGCCGGGACGTCCTCCCGCCGCACAGGGCTGACACGGCTGTCTGTTTTGAAACAGCATTTAGCATGGCGAGAGGTGTTGCATGGGTGCAGGGGCACTGGCTCTCCCCAGCTCTTCTCCTGCTGAGAGCCTGTCTAGATTACCATCTGTTATTCTGCCATATACTTCATCGTGCTTTATTTGTCATCCGCTAGCACATATGCTTACAGCTCCACTGCCTGGCACTCAGAAAGGCTGAATTTAGCTCTGAATCAGTCACAAACAAACACTCGCTCAGGGCAATGATCTCTGCTTCTCACCATCCTCACCGCCCCACCCTGCCTCGCAAGAGAAGAGAGGAGTCAGGCAGCTGGACTAGATGACCATTGTAAGTCCCATTCAACTGAAAATCTATCTATTCTATTCTATTCTATTCTATTCTATTCTATTCTATTCTATTCTATTCTATTCTATTCTATTCTATTCTTGCAGCTCCTGCTGCGGTGAGCAGGAGGGCAAATTGTGTTTGTAACACACCGAGTCACCCGACAGTCATTGACAGAGCAGCCACACTTCAGTTTGGGAAATATTTGAAGCCATCCTAAAGGAGAAAAAACACACACAAAAAAACGAAACACAAGGGAGGGAACCAAACATGAGGGACATTTTGTACGGGCCAGGCAGTGAGCCGCCCGGCATGCAACAGCACAAGTCAACTGTTCCCCTCGGTGCAATCGTGTTTATTTAAAAAGAACATGCTTGTTCCTTTTATCTTGAATGCAGCAGGCACGAACACCAGCAGGAACATTGCTTACTCAGGGGTTCACAGCCCACCTTTCCAGGCAGAGCCGCGGCCCCAGGGGATTTCTGTCCCTGCTCCCTCAGTGGGGCTGCCCTCCCAACCCTCGCCCCGTTGGCACAGCAGGGTATGGGTCCCTGCTGGGGGGCACGGCAGGGTGTGGGTCACTGCGGGGGGCCCAGCGGGGTGTGGGTCCCTGCCGGGGCACAGCGGGGTGTGGGTCACTGAGGGGGGCACAGCGGGGTGTGGGTCACTGCGGGGGGCACAGCAGGGTGTGGGTCACTGCCGGGGCACAGCGGGGTGTGGGTCACTGAGGGGGGCACAGCGGGGTGTGGGTCACTGCCGGGGGGCACGGTGGGGCAGTGGGCTGTGGCGGGCCGGGATGGGCTTCCACTGACGCAGCCAAGGATGCCGCACTGGCAGCGGGGTGCGTGGGGATATTATTTTTAGTCCATAAGTAAATATTTAACTTAAGAAGCTGTCCATGCACTCTGCGGAATCATTTTATCGTGAGGCAGTTTATAGTCGCGCGGGTGCAGACCTTGCCAGGCGCATCCGAAAATACCCCCATGGAACACGGAGAGGGGAGACGCACCGAGCTGCGTGTGACACAGCAAGGCGGCAACTCCGCCGGCAGCGCTGCCCGGGGCTGCACCGCTCCGCCCTGCCGCGGGTCCCCCGCGCACTGCCCTCTGTCCGTCCGCCTGCCACCAGCCGTCCCGCCCACCCCCGGTTCCCCGCAGCTCCCCGGTCACCCCGTCCCGCCCACCCCGCGGGTCGCGGGGCGCTGGCTCAGCCGCTGCACAGCCCGTGGCTCCAGGGGCTGGAACCGGACTGGGGTCCCTCCTCCTCCAAACCCCCTTGGGGCTGGAGGTCACAAGTCAGTGTTGGGGCCGTTAGAAAACGATGGAGCAGGGTGAGGGCTTCGTGCCCCTCCTTCCCTGTCAGCTGGGCTCCCTCCCCTAATGGGGGATTTTTGTGCCCACTCATCCCACAGGCTCATCTGGGCTCGAGGCACAAGCTGCTCCTTCTCCCTCCTGCACCACCAACAGTGACCCAGGCACTGTGTGCCAAACTACCCTCCCTGCGATGGCGATGGCGATGGCCGGTACCTGCTGCAGCCGCCGTCTGCCGCAGGGCTGGCACCGCCGGCCAGGACGGCCACCCCACCGGAGCCAGGGAGGACAACGGTGGGCACAGGGGAACCTCGCTTCCCTCTCCAATGGGCACCCCCTCGCTGCCCTCTCCACCGGGCACCCCCTCACCGCCCCCCTCTCCACCAGGCACCCCCTCTCCGCCCCCCCCAGCAGCCGCAGCGATGCAGGGGAAGCCCTGGGAAGCTGCAGCCCTGGCCCCAACTCCCGCAGTGTGTGCACAGCTGCCGGTTGCCAGCAGCAAACCTCCCTGTTGCTTTCTCTAAATCAAGTAATGCTAATTGGACAAAACCGTAAAGATCTGCATGACAATCACTGCATTAACTGCAATGTGCCTGAAACATGGAGTTCTAGGCTGAAAAATACAGTGATTGCACTGAGTGACTTAGGCAGCTGAAGACTGCAGGAGGAAGATGTGTGGATCCCTAAGGACAGATTTTTCTCTGTGCTTCGTGGTGCAATCTGGTGCGCTCTAAACGGAAAAAGAGACTCCAGATTCTTATTCTTCAGGAGTGCTGTGGAGCGTCAGTAATAAGTCATCTTTGGCAGACGTATGTTAACAGCATCCAGGGAAGGGAGAACTTCATCAGAGTAGAGAAATCGTTCCAGCCTGACTTTGGTACAGCTCCAGCAAGTCTGAAATATCCGTAAGGGCTCTGCTCCCGTCCTTCCTCAGATCCATCCTGATGCTGTCTTGGGCAAGACACCCAATTACACTTTTCTGTACCGCTGGTTTGTAACACTGATTTGCTTTCATACAGCGTTTTGCCTCTTCAAGGGTTTGGACATGTATTTGCTCAGCAAAAGGCTGCCTCAGTCACAGCAATTACCTTCCCCGCCCCGTCAGCGGAGCGGGACCTCGTTAGTGCCTGGCTGTGCTGCAAGCAGGCCACGCACAATGTGCTTTTAAGCAGGGCTGCAGCTTTGAATGGATGGCAATCGTGCTTTGATTGCCCTTGGTTTATTTGTAGTGCTTGCTTATTAGCCAGCTAAACGGCGAAGAAGAAAACCACCATGCACGAGGGGTAGAGGCATCTGGAAGGAGGGGGCCTTGCAAACCGCCAAGAAGCAGAGGATGGGGGTGGCGGGGCAGGGGGGAGCGGCGGGAGCGGGGGGAGCCCGGGAGCCCCATCCCACAGCCCCGTGGCACAGAGCCCAGCAGAGCTGCTGCCGCCGCCCGGCCTGGGCCCTGGTGCTGGTTTGGGGTAACTCCGGGCTGCTGGTTGCTCCGTGTCACAAGCCCCGTGCTCAGCCCAAGCCCCTGGAGATGCAGGCGCGGCAGCGACAGCCGGAGCGGGACGGCCGGGGACTGGGGGCACCGGCTCCTCGGGAGCCTGCCCGGGCCACTCGGCCATTCCCAGGGCGCTGGAACCCGGGGCACCCGCACACCACATCCTGAAGGGTTCGGCCGGGAAGGTCCGCAGGCAGCCAGGCCCTGCCGCGTTCGCGCGGTGCCGGCACAGAAGTTGTCAAAGATCACAACAGTGTAACTGCAGCCTCTGTAGGCAGTTCAGGTCGCCCAGAGGCTGCGAGGAGCCCCTCTGCAGTTCACTGCTGGGACCAGCGTTCGCCGGAACAGCCGGGGCAGCTGCGATGGTGACACGTGAGTCACAGAGGAGTGACCTGAGACAGCAGCAGATCCAAAGCGTCGGGGGCAGAGTCTGCACTGAAATCAGACATGGGTTTTGGTTCAGTTCACCACGGCAATTAATTAGCTAGCACTTACCTTATTATGCAGAACTTTCATCTACCATTCCCAGAAGCCAAGACCAAATGCCAGATTCTGCCCCTTCAGCCGCTGCCTGAAATACCTCCAGAGCAGCACCCCACGTGGCGCCAGCGCAGGCAGCAGGACCAGCATCTCCAGGGCTCTCCCGCGGCTGCAGCAGCCTGTGCACATCTGGATCCAACAGCTGCTCCTTGCCGCCCAGACAACGTGGTGGGGAGCTCGGACAAGCCCTTGGCACGAGCCGTCGCCACAGCGGGCAGGCGTGTGCCGGCACGTGCCGCGGTGAGCGGGGCGCCCTGCACCGACAGCTGGGGGGGACCAAGCCCCTCGCTGCCCCCCACGCGGAGGGACCGGCCGGTTGGCCCTGGGAGCCGCTCAAAGCAGAGAGAGCGCGTTTAACCCCCGCGGGGCCCTGCGGACCTCCCGAGCTCCACGGCCCCGCAGCTGAAGCAGCAGCGGCGCGTTCCCTCGGCGGCTGTCGCAGAGCATCGCTTCCAGCTGCAATGGTGGGGCCACTGGCGCCGAAACAGCAGGAGGGGACCTGAATTTGTTTTAGTAAGACACGAAAAGCGTTCTCTGGGTTTTGCTTAACCCTTGTTTAATAAATTGACCTGTATTGTTACTTAGTTGCTTTCCATCTATTGAAGCAGGTGGAAGGGAAAGGCAAACTGGCCTCCTGCTGTCTGCAGAATCTGGAGGTAATTTGCACTTGTACTGCTAGGCAGTTATTTGGGACAATATAAATGTAAAATCCTGATTTGCTAAGGGCTTAATAAGCTGTCACACACAAAATACAACAGTACATTACNTAGATATTACCCACTAGATATTTCTGGCAGAATGACACAAAAGAAAGAGCTAAGGTTCCCATTGACAAAATTGGTGATAGATACTGAGAGACGTTTTTTGCCAAAGACACAGACGTAATAAGAGGCACGTGGAAGAGGTAACCAGTGGTGAGGGGTGTGCGGAGGAGGACAGCTCGCGTGGCCACGGGGCTCTGACCGACAGACCGACTGACAGACTGACCGACCGACTGACTGACCGNACACGGCCACAGGGCTCTGACTGACAGACCGACCGACTGACTGACTGACCGGCAGACTGACAGACAGACTGACAGACCGACTGACTGACAGCCCGGGCACCACGCGGAGCTGGCCAGTCCCTGACAGCAGGGCCGTGGTGCCCCTTGCAGGGCCCCAGGCCCCCGCGCCCCATCCTGTCCCTGCGGGCGCTGCCTGAGCCGCGGCCTTGCCACATCAGAAACCTGCACGTGGGCTCAAGAGAGGAGGATGTTCCGTGTCCCTTGGACTCGGAAACGAGCACACAGCGGTCGGCAGCGTTTGGGGACGTAAAGGTAAACAGCGGGTGCAAAAGCGAGGCGGCAGCTTCCGCCCCACGGGCTCTGCAGCCCCTCTGCCACCCCATCACCCGCTGCTGCCGCTCCCCGCGCCAACAGGGCCCGGCTGCTTGGCAAAGGGACTCGGCAACCCCGAGCATCTGGGGGAGGGAGCTCATCTGTCCTTGCTTGTTCTGGGCAGAAATCCCAACCAAAAACTATCCTTTTAAAGACCTGGGGTTCTGTAAAACCTGGTTTTTTATTGGCTCCCATGACAGAGGACAGACGGAGAAAGCATTTGTCCAAAGCATCTGATCATCATCTACCGCACACAAGGCAAAGAGGATGGAATATTTTTAGCAGAGACCTGCTGTCAAACCCAGCCTGTCAGGACCGCGCTCCTCTTCTGTTTGAAGCCACAGCATTTCCCCAGTGGCGGGGGAAGATCTGCGGGGCCCTGGGGCTGGAGCAGCCCGGCAGA
Organism: Pampusana beccarii; assembly: GCA_013399365.1. Lineage (NCBI taxonomy): Eukaryota > Metazoa > Chordata > Aves > Columbiformes > Columbidae > Pampusana > Pampusana beccarii. Next base: position 631,292 of record VWYH01010593.1, read on the forward strand.
ACCGGGTACAGCCTGGTACAGCCCGGCAGAACCGGGTACAGCCTGGTACAGCCCGGCAGAACCCAGTACAGCCCAGTACAGCCTGGCACAGCCCAGCACAACCCGGTACAGCCCAGTACAGTCTGGTACAGCCCTGCACAACCCAGTGCAGCCCAGTACAGTCCGGTACAGCCCAGTACAGTCCGGTACAGCCCTGCACGGCCTGCCGCATGTGCTCCCGCTCCCCTGCGGCGCTGGCAGCCGGAGCAGCAGCGCTGCCCTCGCAGCCACATGCTGACCCTCCTCCTACCTCCAGGGAGCATTTTTCCTTTAAAATGTAAAATTTGTCCTTTTTCCTCCCTGACTTTATGGCCTCTGTGTCATCAGCAGTGCTCACTAATTGCAGTCGGCACTGTTGATAGAATAAATTAAACTATGAGCTACCCTAACATCTGGTTTTGCTTTGCTGTCAGTAGGAATACTAACAGCTTGAATTTGCTAAATTATTTTAGATTTTCTTGGCCTGGGACTGATACCCAAGCACGAGCAGCTGTGTGGACCTGCAGTCACAGCACCAGGGCAGTACCAGCGTGGTTCTGGGGCTGATTCTTCTTTTGGAGACCTTGGGTGGTTTCGATGTCCTGCGGGAAGCAGCATCCCGTGTGCTCTGCTCCGGGGACAGGGGCACTGCGCCCAGCCCTGCGGGCTCTCCCCACAACGCCCACCAGCAGACTGGCTTTTCCCCCTCTTCTCAGTTTTCAGCCATTACCACCAGCACAACCTTTCGGCCGTGGTAAAGCTGCTTCCGTTTGAATGACATTTCTTGGCACTCTACATGTTCAGCTTAAACAGCATCGTAGTAAAAATGAACACGCGCATATTTTGCTCAGCTCAGCAGTCTGGCAATTGGAAAGGCAAAGACCACTTCCCACCACGCACGCACTATGAGATATTGCTGTACTATTACATTGACATGAGCTCTAAAGTTAAAATCTTGTTTTATTATCCATCATGCTTTAAGAGCAGCAGAATTTTTGGCGCTGCACAAAGGAAAAAGCAAATACAGGCTGTGCCGGTGCGTGCTCATCCCCCAAGGCTCAGACCTGCCATTATTTCTGCAGGCACAAGACCAGTCTTACATCTGATTTACAGGAGATGGCGTCACACAGCAGAGCTCACGTTTGGTCCCTCTGACAAAACCAAACCAAACCTGACTGCCAGAAAAGCCCGAGGGAATCAACCTGGCAGGACCCAGGGGAGAAAGCCCCACAGGCGTTGCTGTTCCCAGCCGGGCAGCAGTTGCGACGCTGCAGCCTGCGCTGAGCTCTTGGCCGTCACCACTTCTGCAGCGCTGCAGAGGCCACCGGCCCAGCGCTCGTCCCCGCGAGGGGACACGGGCAGGGCACGCACCAAACCTCCCAAAACGCCTCGTGCGGGGCAGCTGCCAACAGCACATTTTTGCAAGTTGCTTAGAAACACAAGTGAACTCAAACATACCGGAGGCAGGAACACAGTTTCCTGCTTTGAATATTTACAATGAGAATAAATTATTTAGGCATTGGCAAATAAGTCAGGCTGATGTTCCAGAATAACAACATGCAAAAAGTTTTCATATTTAAAACACGATACAAGCCTAATAGACCATCAGTCTCACAGCCAAATGAAAAGAGACAAAGCAATATGAAACCTGACTGCATATGTTACATTAACTGCGCTTCTTTGCATTTGCTTCCTTCACGTTTTTGAACACGACACCAAAACCAGAAAAACGTGAAGCATTTTTCATGGGGAAAAAACAAACCCCACACCAAACACCTTCTGTTCTTAAAGGTAAAGCTGAGAAAAGGACATCCATTGAGCGACAGAGCAGAAAACCGAGAAGACACATGAGGGAGCGCTGGGCAGAAAGCAGAGGCAGCTCCGCATCTGCAAAACATCTGCCAGCCCATAGGAGCGGCAGGGACAGGGCAGGGGGACGGGGGACACCCAGCCAGGGCAGGGGGACAGGGCAGAGGGACAGGGGACACCCCGTCTCCAGCGCGGGCTGGGGTGCCGGGAGCACAGGCTCGGGCTGTCCTTGCTGAAAGCCCGCGCTCCGGGGTACGAGCGGGGCACGGCAGCAAACGGAAGGCAGCACGTGGAGTGAGGACGGGCAATGCAAACAGGAGGACTCGGAGCAGCAGCCGTCGGGATGTCTGTGCCGAGACCTTTCCTGAAGGAGAGACGCGCCCCGTGCCTCTCGTGCTCTGGTCCCAGGGATGAACGCCAGCTCTGTGACAACAAGAGCCTTAAAAGCATCAGAGGAGGAGGGGATTAGGTGCTTTACCTGGACAGGCTTCAAAGGCCCTGAGATGTCCCTCCCCACCAGAAAATGCTGTTGGGCTCAGAGCTGAGCTGGTTGCGGTCACCCCGCCGCCGTGTCGCAGGCAGTGATGTTCTTCTTCTCTCTCCTCCCAGCAGCACGGGACGGACGCCCCTTCCGACTCCATCCTCCTCCATGAACTAACCAAACTGCTGTGCCACGCAAAATGCCGGGATGTTACTATTACACACACTGGTATTCTGGAGGCCTAGGTAAGCTATCCATGGTGTTTCTTCAGAGTAAAAAGAGCTATTAATAACAGATATTCTCAGCAATAGGTCATGCAATTACAAGCTTTAGAATTTTGCCAGGTCCCCAAATATCAAACATGATACTTTGTTTCGGGCTAAAACCCAGTAAACTTCTAGAGACTGGCTTCGCAGAGTGCACATTTTCATAACGAACAAAGGCTTTGAATTCCCAACAACTGGTATCACTTTTCAAAGAGCTCACACTCGCCCCTCGTCCTCCTCGCGCCTGGAGACGCCCCGCTGTGCCCGCCGCGCGGCCTGGGAGCCGCGGGCCGCGCTGCTGGGGACACGTTCTGCCAGCCAGCAGCAGTCAAAGCTGTCAGCACATTCCCAGTCACTCATCATGTGCTGATTCTGGACATTTCACTGGTACATCCGTGCTACTGCATGAATCCCAATTAATGCCTCACATCTGTTTTACTCACCAAAAGAACCACCCCGCAGTCACGCATAAATCTATGGAGATTTTCCTGTCAGGCTGACATCCCGGAGCAGGTCACAGGTGCTATGAGCTCTGGCGCTGCCTCAGCCCTTGTGTTCAGAGGGGTCGAGGCCGGTGCGTTGGGTGCGGACACGGCTCTCGACTCCTCCTTCCTGCACGCGCGGGCAGGCGGTGCTGGACCAGGCGCTGGTGCAGAGCGCTGGGCTGGACAAGGAGCTCATGGATGGAGCACTCGCCTGCAGCGAGGAGACCCCCGACTTCCCGGCGCTCGTCAGCCACCACACGTGCTCCTCTGACTCCCCCGAGGGTAAAATGGTCTTTGACCGCCCTTCCCCTCAGACATAATGCCAAACCTTCATGTTCTTATAACGGCAGAACCATCCACAGGACCACAGCGTGAGAAGGGCCGCAGGAGCAGACCCACCGACACGCCAGAGCCCGTCGAGCAGCCAGGGCAGGGGAACGCGTCCCAGCACGCGACTCCGGCTCCGGTACTTCGCCAGGCGAGACCTCTGCGCGTCGGTCCCCCGGCAGCAAACAGTTCACTGTGTCACAGCACCGGCCGGCGCTGCCGGACCGCGGCTGAGGGGGCTCCCGGGACAGGCGGGTCCCCGGGGGCCTGGCTGCCCTGTCCCGGAGCCGTGCGCGGGAGCAGAGCCGCGAGAGCTCAGCCAGAGCCTCACCTGGCGGAGAAACAGCCCCGCGGCCACCGTCCTGCAGCGGGCCTGGAGACAGGCTACACCGAGCTGCCTCCTGCGGGGTCCTGACTTCAGAACTGCCGAGCGCTGCAGTAACGTCAGGGGCATTCGACATTTATGCAACAAACTTTGGTTACTCTGGAATTGTTTCCTTTGCAAAATTAAATGCTGATTGCGGAGTAGATGAAATAAATGAAGAATTAATAATCTGAGGACTATTTACAAACTTTTAGATCTGCTTATGAATGTGACCACCTGTGTATTGCTGAAGGCCATGTTTATTTAAACAAAAAGCCATTTGAGAAGGTTCCCAGTAGGAGCAGCACTGGAAAGCAGCACTGCCAGGTGAGCACAGGTACAGCCGTGCTTCCCCAGCACTGCCAGGTGAGCACAGGTACAGCACAGCCGTGCTTCCCCAGCACTGCCAGGTGAGCACAGGTACAGCCGTGCTTCCCCAGCACTGCCAGGTGAGCACACTAAAGAGACTAAAACTAAACTAAACTAAACTAAGAGACTGAACTGAGCCTGGGTTGTGTGGAGGATGTTTCCAGAGGGCCAGTGACAGCTTGAACAGTTTCCCACCAAAATCACCTCAAGTCCTCATGGTTCCCAGTTTATATTCCAAGACTGCAGTTTTTAGGCTCAACATTAATCTGGCAGGGGAGGAATCCCAGGACAGGAGCCAGTGTCAGCACAGAAACACAATCACTCCCCTCACCTAACATGCAATCTAACCTCCCATTCAAACTCAGTCCTGCTAAGTCCAAAGTCCACTTCAGAAAATTCTATACTAATAGCAATGTACCTTAAGTCCTTTGTGAAAATAATGTAAAACCACTCCAGGAAAAGCAACGTGATACTTGCACGGTTTGCCTGGTTTGACAGGTGAGGTTTGCTCTGCCGCAGCTCAGACACACAGCCCTGGTCACTCACTTTCTGGAGAGAGAAAACTCTGTTGCCAGGACATCGTCCAGTGAAGAGACTCCTGTTTTTCTTATTTTGCTTTTAGCTTAATGATTATGTTGTTAAATTCTGCTGCACATTCTAGGTTTGACCCTCTGTAAGGGTTTCGGATGAGTCAGTAGTTTAGAGCTCAGAACGCGTGTCCTTGGTGAGCTCCTTTTCAAAATATTGACCATTGCTGCAAAGCCCCCTGTTCTCAGCGGGGTCAGAACTCACATTCTTCTTTTTCTATAAATAAACACAGAAATGTGCATATAAGCTTATGTGCACAGAATTTGGCACGAACTTTACGTGCCCTGGAGCAGCTGGATACGGCACCGACTGACCTTGTGCCAGCTGGGTACTTGACTTTCAGGCATTATTCGACATTTAAGCCACTTTTCTGACTACCAGAATTCACTGGTAAGTAGTATATCTTGAAACCAAACAACTTGATTTTCACAAAGAAGTTTTACTCAGGCTTTAAAAAAAAATCAGACTCTTAGACAAACTGTATACACTTCATACACTGGCATAGTGGACAGCTGAATTCTGAGCTGCTACCTCACTAAGTCAAAAACCAACAAAGCGGGGCTGCAAGAGATGCTGGTTGAAGAGTCTATTTCCCATTAATAGCAATGTTATAGATTACTGGTTTTATACACAAGTAATTTCCTACATCTTCACACCCCCTCAGTCCCGCAGAGGTGCTGCCCAGGCCGGGGACAGCGGCAGCTCCCGGGGCTCCTGGCCGGGGCAGCCCCAGCTGTGCTGAGCACGATCCCCAGACCCGCTTCCACTGACCTGCACATTTTCCATGCTCCACTAGTACAGGAAAATCCCTCTAAAAATCCTCATCTGGCCTCACCGTATCAAGAACAGGACCCAACTCACAGCTGCAGCGAGCAAGCACAAACTCGTCCATGTAAGTGGATTTCCATCCAGTCTGCTCCCTGAGAAACAACAGGCCCAAAGAGAAACACAACACACTGCCTAAAAACCAGTGCCCTTCACTTAACAACAACAAAGTCTGCTTGATTTAATTTTTTTTAATAAATGTCTTTGTAGTTATAAAAGATAACTATAATCTGAAAAGATTTTGTACCACTGAAATGGTCTTATAGATCTGCTTTTAAAGGAAAAAAAACCAACCCTGCCCTAAGTTTGGGATGTTCTGTCTGTGGGAAGCAGTCCAGCAGCCAGCCTGGGCGCCAATGCAGAACGTCCAACAAGTTGTGAAGCTGGCCAAGTGTGCTTTAAAAATCATGAGCTACCCCAAACAAGATACCAAAATAAATGCACAAATATACACAGAATCGTAATTTTAGCACAAACATGCAAAGCTAAATCCAGACGACACACAGCTCCCACGGCTTTTGGGCAATCCCTGCAGCCTTTCTCCCCCGCTGAAATGGCTTGGCTCGGCTGCCCGGGCTGTGCTGCGGGGGGACGCCGCGGGGCCTGCGCAGCCGCTGGCCCTGCCCCGCTCTGGGCCGTGCGCAGTTATCCGGACACAACCACGCACGTTCAGATCCTTCCGATATCAATCGTTCTTGGAAATTTTTGGTTAAACCACTAATTGTCACTTGTTTACATACATTTTACACTCACAGGCTTGGAATCATAATGAGTTACAAAACAAAACTACATCCATTTCCTTTTCATTTAATAGAATCATATTCAGTAGTTTCCACTCCGAAATAAGGATCCCAGATCTGAAATGTTATTTGTAATTTATACTGAAAGACCAATCTGCAATATAAAACTTCATGAGTGGTTTGCAGTAAATGTGATGCAGCAAATTGGTTTCTAAATATAGACAAAGGTTACATTTCTTCTTATAAATATCAAGAAATAATAGAAATATTAATGATAATGAAGATTTTATAATTAAAATAATCAAATTCTCAAGACGGCACAGGCTGAGAACCGAGCAGTTCTGGGACACAGCCCCAGGGACACTTATTTACAGTTTTCACATTATAGGCCAGACAACACCCCTGAGGCTTCTCTGCTCCTGATATGAGGTACTCTACATTTTAAACGCTGTAGATTCCATATCTCTTCTTGGAAGCTTCGGTGGAGGAATTTTTGGTAAAATCTCTCTTGCGTAAGGTGTTTTGTGAAGCCCAGCTTCCCGAAGAGCTAGCTCAACACGAAGTCTAGGGTCAGAAACGATCTGTTCAAATAAACCACAGCAATGATGAACACAAACAAAACAATACTCTCCTTATACACACTGAGTATCTTACAGGTTATCTGTGGATGTATGTATTTTAACAGATTTAAAAGACAGTCAGAAAATTAGGGCCATGACAAAGTCTTCAAAAGCAGAGAAACTCTACAGCGAACAACCCTTATATCACTGCACATATCTTCATATTATCCTTTGTAGCATTAGTGATCACAAAGTATTTTAAGGATGCGCCCTGGTTGTCATTCCTCAGCAAAGCTCCCAGGGTAGGTGAGAAACGGGGTGGCTGTTAACTCAGCGCGCCCCCCGGGGAGCCGCGGCTCCTCCAGCACTGCCCGCCAGCACAGCCCTGCTCCAGCACCACATCCGATCCCCCCCGCCTTTTCTACGGAACAGAGTGCTTCCAATGCACTTAGCATTCTTCTCACAGCATTGCCTTGTGACTACATGGCAGCACCACTTCCATTTACATGACAACAATCAATGCCCAGGGAAACTACTTCTAAAATTTGTCATAAGATTATTTGACAACATGTTTAAGCCTCTTTCAAAGGCTTCTTCCACGGACTACAGCAGGGGAGCACGGGAGCACAAGGGAGTCCCATTGTCTCCAGTTCCAGCAGCCCCGGGAACGTGACCCAGAACGGCCGCAGTGCGGGACGAGCACCCCAAATGGGGGCAGGAATCACCCGCGGCAGCCTGAGCAGAGCCACAGCCCGCTGGGAGCCAGAACACCAACCGTATTCTGGTAATTCAGGTATCAGTCCCAAACACATGTTTTCTCGGAGCATTTTTAAGCGAAGGCTTTTCAGAACCTCATACGTAGGTCAGATATGGCTAAATTTTAATAGCCAAATAAAAGATACATCTCTTGTACCACATCTCTCCTTTACCAAACTGAGAAGCTTTAAAATGTCTTAAAACAGGAAGTGCTGGACAACCTTAGTTATATATACCATTAAATTTCAGATTATTCAGTACTAAAAGAAAGCTTTTGTGCCATAGAATTATATCACGGCACTTCTCTTCCTCTTTCAAATTCCAGGGTGGCAATAATTTCAAATGCATAGACCGAGCAGATGGGGAACAGAAAGGGAATTAAGAAAACCTCTGCTATGCTGCTGAATTCCGTTCGCAAGTGAGCTAGCACTGTCCTCAGCAACCTGAGGGACCGAAACTGGAGTTCAGTTACTTCAGTTTCCTGCTTCTTTTACACCTCACTGGTTGCTTCTCCTTTAGCACTTGCACATCACATCCCAAATGATCTTCAATCCAAAAATGGTGTAAAGACAGTCAAGATACTAATTTTCAGTTTATGAAGAGATTTGTGCTGTATGTAATGTTTCAAGAAAAAAAGAGTACCCTGTGATTAAGTTACCTGTGACACAGCCCTTTTGCACAGTGAGGAGAACTTTTACGCTGAGCCTATTTACTTCAAATCCTTAGTACAACACAAACTGGAGCAGTGAAAAAGAAGAAAAGGAGGAAGAAGTCTCTTAAATAGATGTATAACAACGTGAAAGGTGAGTTTTGAAATGGAAGAACAGCGAACAGATCAGTTGACATGCCCAGTGAGCACAGGGGGATGCCCTGCACAGCAGGACGGGAGACGCTGCTCAGGGAGCCCAGGACTCCCGCTCTGGGCTGGAGGGACCTTTGTGTCCCCTCCTGTGCTCCTTCCGCATCTGCATTGTGTCAGAGATTACCCCACCTATTACTGCTAATGGTTTTATTTTCACACACATTATATTCTATGTCCTACTGTTAATATTGCTGTTTAGGATATATTTTTAACATTACTATCACATATCGCTATTAAGATATATGTGCATACAATAAACTATACGGCATGATTACAATTACCTGCTGCTCACTGTATGTGTGTAACTTAAACAGCGGCTTCTGAAGATCAAACTCTTCTTTGGCTCCGATGCCCATCCGAGCTCGAGATGCCACCGTATCAGCCACTGCTCTCGCTGGATCTAACTTTGCAACAACGGCGACCTAAAATACAGGATGTGGAAATAACAATTACTCTATGTAACCTAACAACTACTCTACCTACGTAGACCTAAGGTGAGAAAAGTTATTGTCAATAAGACATCCTTCGAGAACATAATCATTTACCTGGTTTAAAAATTTCTAGAGTTGTCTTAAGCCACTTTGTATCCATATGTAAAAGTTGTAAAGCCTGAAACTTGAATCCAGAATAAAACCACTTTGACAGAGAATAACAATCGGAGATTTTTTTCCTGTTTCCCAATGGAGACAACCTAATTGCCCAGACTTAGTATAGCCCGGTGCATGCCCAAAGCTGCTGTAAAGCGCAGAATCACCTGCTACATGGGCAGGCTTGGCACCGAACAGCATATTGTGAACGCAATTGTCAGTCCTTGAAAACAAACTTGAAAACCGGACGGCATTTCCATGAGGAGAGAGCCGAGCTCGTCACAGCCCTGCTAGGCAACGAGTTTAGGCTCAGCTTTAGGCTCCACAAGCAGCAGCTCCCGAGCCCCCGCTGGCGGCTCCACACAGACTCTGGTCCCAGCACAGCCAGGACGCTCTGTGCAGAGGCGGCCGCATCTCGGCTCTCGAGGAGACGCTCGGCACCGGCGACCAGAGGAACCAGCACACTCACTGTTCAGCAGCACCCATAATTCCTGGAAGTCCGAATTTTCCTCTTTTTCAAGGTGTTCAGATCAGTAGTTCACAATTTTTAGAGTCATGGCCAACAACATTGAGTGATATGCCACAAACAACATAATTCTTTGTTTTTATTCTTAAGCCCATCGGTTTTAACTGTCTAATTTCCCATGGGTAGATCAGTAGCTAGATTCCCTCAGACACTGTATTGTGAAAGAGTCAATCTTTCTTCACTGCTTATTTCCTTTGTGTTAATATTCTCAGATATCGGCTAACACTAGTTTGGTAAATACAGAAAGATGCACGAGAAAAGTAACCAAAGTCAGGACACCGCCTGAATGGCTAAAACCAGAAAAAATATCTAAAATTGTGTATGATAATATTTTTTTCCACCTCTAATAAAATGTCATCTTTTTATTTACAGGGTGTCAAAATATACAGACTGGATTACTTTACTAAAGATCCTTTTTGGTTTTCCACATACAACCAAGGCGCATGTTTTATGAAGCAATATTTCATTAGTGTGAAACACAAAGAATAAATGTTTTTTAGCAAAATGTAACCAAGCGAGACCTCTACCATCCTGGTCCAAGGCCGTTCTAGAAGCTTTTTCTGTTTTGGTAAGAGAATTGGGTGGGTCAGAAAAGATCAACAGATCAAGACTCTCTTGTTAAATCCAACACAAAAGATAATGCAATTCAACCAGTAACTCAGAAAAGATGTAACAGAATTATTCTTAAAAAAGCATTGACAACCTAAAATAACACCGTTAATACTGCAAAATATTTAATTGAACCAGGTTATTAAAAACAAAGCATTATTGACTGGAAACAAGCCTGAGTTCAGCAGCAGAAAAATGACTGAAATAACAGCCCAATGATCCCTCAGGTTTATTTATTGCTGTGATGCTCAGCTCTCCACAGAAGGGGGCTCAGAATATTTGACCCGTCACATTTTTCTTCCTCCCGACTGTACACCCAGCTGCTGAGGGGTGAGCGCACAAGGCCACAAACAGCCCGCGAGGGACCAGGGGCCAACGTCACTGGGTGCAAATCCTGAACCAAGGGATGTGCTGAAGGCGAGGTCAAGGCTGCTTCAAATACTGTACTTCTAACCACGGGCAGGCCTGGGCAGAAAGCTGCTGCACTCATGCTGTTTAAATTACCCAAAATCAAAAGGATTTGAAGAGCACCTTTGCTCCCTCCCTTATTTTGCTTTAGCTGCACATTTAGGCTGCAGTTCCTGGATTGTAAAGAATGTGAACTCCAGATTTTTGCTTTTAATCTTTGGAGGAAAAAACAAGGAGGTAAGACACAAAAATATAAATGAAGATTAAATTACTCCTTCAGAAGTCAGCACTAGGAAAAAAAACCCACTACATTTATCACGACAAACATTAACAAGCGTTTTCTGGGGTGTCATTTTTAAAATAACATGCAAAAGTTTCATGGAGAGTTAAATCTCTCTCTGAGAAAAAGTTGTCCAAGGTCTGTACGTTTTCATAATTTAAAAAGAATTTAAATTACTCATAAATCTTGCCTAAGACTCAAGGCAGACTTAAGATTATTAAAAAAAAAAAATAGAATAAAAAAAAAAAAAAAATAAAAAAAAAAAAAAAAAAAAAAAAAAAGGAAGTCACATCCAACCAGAAAAAATAGTATCTATCTACTTTCAGATATCAACAGCTTCCACAGTGCAATTTAACACCATAATGTTCCTGTTGTCAGAGTTATAAAGCACGTAAGATTTATAACACGACAGAATTACTGTTAAAGTCGGACCAAAAGTGCATTTTAACTTCTTCATTTATTTGCTTTTGCTGGATCGTTCTTTCTACTTTTCACATAATATGCCAGCATGTGTTTTTGCCATTACTGTATTGAAAACGCTCTACGGGAGATGACCCCACCTGTTGTCGGAGCGCCTCAAGACATTTCTCTTTTTCCTCTTCTTCACGGGCTCCTTGAAGGGCCAGTTCCTTTTTCTCCAGCAACCGTTTTTCTAGTAACGCTTGTCTAAACTTGACCCTGCAAACCAGCACATACAAAAGGAAAAAGCGTTAGTCAAGTGTAATTTTACATTTTTGTTACGATATGTCAGTTTGAAAACTAGTCTGATGTTTTCGCTATCTACCTGATAATAATAATATGGTGGTTCATCAAAACACCTGAAAAACGCCAAAAATGCTTTTTCATTTCAATGCGTTATTTTTGTTAGGTATTTGATTTGGAGTTTTTGGGAAAGTGGGGTTTGGGGAGTTGTATTTGTTATTCGTTTGGGGTTTTTCTTTTTCGGTCGTTGTTGGTTTTTTTCTAAGCAACTTGGCTAACCTTTCAGATTTCATTTCTAGCAGCAGACTTTCTCTAGCACGCTTTATATAGCCCTGTTACTCTTTTTTCCCCCTCCGTTTTCTTTGCCAAGAAGAGGCAAAGACATCTCTGACATCTGTTCCCTGACATCTGTGTATGGCAGAACTCTTTCCTATAACCCTTTCCATTATAAGAAACACATCACTCCCAAGCTTCTTACTGGAAAAGGCAAGAAAACTTTTCAGAAGGAAAAACCAGGAGGTTAGCGCAAATAACCCTGGAATTTGCCCACCAGCGTTATTTTTGCCGGTCAGCCTTTCCCGGTGGGTTTCCACAGCCCGGCAGCACCGCCGTGGCTGTGTTTGCTGCAGCCCTGGCTCCACCGCCAAGCCCGCGGGCCGTTGTTCGCTGACTCACTTTGAGTCCTCACACCGCGGCAGCCCTTGCCATGCTTTGCATTCAGACAATTGTCCTCCCTTTGCCCTTCACGTTTTAACTTGCCTTTAGAGAGACGGAGGAGGAAGAGCTGCGTCAACTACAACGAAACACGTATTTTTATTTTCCTACTCTCAAAATTTTAGTAAGCTCAAAGGAGTATATAACTTGTGCTATAAACTGCAAAATCAGAGTTAAACGTACAGTTATGTTGGCAGCTGGAAAAGACCCCTGCATCAACAATGCAATAACAATTATCTGGGTGAACAAACGTGTCCCCAGAGCTGAACAAAGTGCCTGGGGATGCCCCGGAGGCGCCTGCAGCTCCTCAGCACAGCCACAGCGGCTCTGGCAGACGAACTCGCTGCGGGGGTCTCCAGAGGGAACCGTGCTCCGGGGAGAAAGCACGGCCAGCTTCTCATGGGAGGGAAAATGAAAAGGAGATATTCATATTTTTATGAAAAATTACAAAAAAATATATCCTATTGAGAACCTTTCACTCTGCTTGAGCTGACTGCTGTGATACCTGTTCTAAAATACTCCAGTGTTATCAAACGTGAAACTCAGTACCCTGAAAACTTCCGTAAATTGCCAAGAAGGAAAATGGAGGGGCACTCATACAGCTCTGAGTTCAAATGCTTTGTCTCCGCTGTGGAAGTTTTCCTGTACATTGGAAAGCAAAGTATCAGCAATGGGAACATTTCTGGCATTTCCAGCCCCAGTGTGAGCAGGTGTGACCGTAACCGGTGTGACCACGGGCAGCCAGCACAGCGAGGATGCGGTCCCTCCAGCAGCAGTCGGTGTGACTCTAACTGGTGTGACCGTAACCGGTGTGACCACAGGCAGCAGGCCCAGCGAGGACCCTGCGGCCCCTCCAGCAGCAGNCCAGTGTGAGCAGGTGTGACCGTAACCGGTGTGACCACGGGCAGCCAGCACAGCGAGGATGCGGCCCCTCCAGCAGCAGTCGGTGCGACTGTAACCGGTGTGACCGTAACCGGTGTGACCGTAACCGGTGTGACCACAGGCAGCAGGCCCAGCGAGGACCCTGCGGCCCCTCCAGCAGCAGCCGGAGCTGCTGAGAAGGCGGTTCCTGTTTGCACCACTTGTCCCCAGATCTCACCTTGCTCATGCAGAGAGGCCCAGGCCAGTACCAACAAAGATCAGGTTTTGCTGTCAGAGGGCAGCAGCAGAGCTACGAAATCTACACTCGGGCAGGCAGAGAACCCTGTAAATACACATCTAGCCGTACATTGTGTTCCGAATTTGGAACATTCTTCCAATATTTTTATACTTGGCTTTGAAAGTTTACTTGAGCGTTGGTTTCACAGTGTCCTCATCCAAATAAAGTTGTTAGTTCTCTTTCACCCTCTTATAGTTAGTACTATTTTAGCTACTATTTCTTCAAAGCAAATTTTATAGGGAAGCTTTAAATTAAAATGTCTTAATACTCAATTTTGACTTTCAGTCCCACAGTAAGTAACAATTTCACTAAATCACCAGCTGAAAAAAATGAGCTTAGCTGATTAGTTTCAGTAAAGCTACTTTTTTGAAGTATTGTGGGTACACACTTATGTAATTTTTGACAAGCATAATTTCATTAAAACTCTGCTTTCAGACACCATCTCATAAATATTCAACAGGAAATAATGAATTACTATGTTTATTACAAAAGCTTTAGCAAAACTTTAAAAAACTGGGTTATGATACAGGGGGTTTTCCCCTATATCACAACGAATCCTGTTCTCTGCTGCCAGCTGACTGGACGTGGCTGAGAAGGCCTGCTTGTGTCCCAGCCGTGCGCCGGCGTGCACGGCGTCACCAGCGCAGCAGGCGGATAAGAGCCCCGCAGGGACCGATCCTCCCCCCCCAGCCGCTGGACCGCGGGCCAGCGCTGGCAGCCGTGCCCCTCGCTGGGGAGGGCCGCACCGATCTGTTCCGCACAGGTGGGGAGCGGAACATTCGCACAATCTTGTGCCAGTTTAATTCTCACCCTGCAATATTAATGCAAAATGTGTTACCTGGGAGAGGTGGGGGAAATACTATTTTAGAACAGTTTACATATATTCAATCCAGCCCGTACCTACAGGACCTGATGGGGAACCTGGACTGCGACTCACTGCATGGATTAGAAAAGGGAGAAGCAGACTGCTGGCAACAGCCAAACATGTGCCCTTTTGGAAGCCAATCCTTGAAGCACAGTAAGACTTAAACGCAGTTTGTCATTCCTGATACCACATTAGAAGAGAGCTTACAATTCAGTATCCTAAAGACACAGGTGCATAGCCCTGGCTTCAGCCATAGGGAACAGCCGAGGTGCGATCCTGTGTGCACACGAAGGCCCAGCTGCAGCGGCCGCACATCACCCGCAGGGGCTGCGCATCACCCGCAGGGGCCGCGCATCATGCACCGCCCGCAGCTCTGCCTGCACGGGCTGTGGACACACGTATGAGTAGCTCACCATTTCCGTCCCCCGGCCAGCCCGGCCCAGCGCAGTCAGTGCGGGAAGGAGAGCGCTCCCCCGTCACCCAGCACCCGCTGTGCTTCCGGAGCATTCCTCTCCCTGCAGCTCTCACCCATCAAACCTTCCATCTCTATATTGAAAAGGAGGATCAGACCTCTCTGCTTTCCTTTTCAAAGGTGGCCAGCCCGGACCTTTTACGATACACACCCGTAATCAGAGCTCTTATCCAGACAGTTTTAGTCTCAGGTTCTTAGCCTGAAAAGTTTAAATCTGTATTTTCTGCATTATCAGCAATTATCACAGGTAGAATACGCCATAGTCTAGGTACGGGCATCTCCACCCCTGTTTTAACAGTGGGATCACTATCAGCAAACAATACAAAATGAACGGCAGTAGAAGAAACCAAAAAAAGAAGTCTAATTTTTGCCTACTTGTTGGGGTGTTTTTCAGAATCTTGGCAGACCTAGGTTCTTACCCCAGCCCCCATCATTTTTTTAAAACAGTTTCACAACCTTTGTATGAAATTTTGCATGAAATGGCTTAGATTAAAAAAAATAATATAGAATAGATACTGTGCTTGGAGCAGAAATCAGAGCACAATCCTTTTCTCCTCTGCCATGTTTCTGAACGCAGATAGCATTCAGAATTTTGTGTTGAAGTCGCTACTCTCATCATCTTTTATTTGATCAACATCTATGGAACTTGCACAACCTCACCCCACCGGGGTTCAGGCAAGCGTGCGTAGTTCTGAGGCAGCTCTGAGACACACGCGACATAAAACTGCAGCTACCCACGGACTTCCAGGCCAGGAAATGAAACGTCCCGTCAGTGAAATGTCCTCACTGTCAGACAGCCACTAAGCAGAGGAGCTGCAGAAAGCAAATTCGGACTTAGCCCCTTGAAATTCTACATCCGCTTCCAGGTGCCTTTAGTCCTTTTCTTTGATATGGTCACAGCTCTGGCTACTCAGCATCTTGCAATTACCAAGTGAGACCTGAATAAACAGAGCACCACAGTGACTCTGCGATAACAAATTTCTTTTTTGTAAACATGATTACTTAATTTTAAATTCATTTTAAAAGCAAATCAGGATAAGAGCAGACCATTTTTTAGCGTCTTACTGTACCTATTAGAAACTCTATCCACTATATCTAGGCTATATCTTGTACTTGGAATAGTCAGTCAGCTCACAATCCCAAAACCGCTTCCTTTCCCAAAAAAGCTAGAAAACGTGTCAGATCGCTCCTGCAGCGCCGGCCTGAGCCATCGCTGGTGATCGCTCCTGCAAAGCCTCAAACCAGCTCACGTGCTGCGGTGGCGGAAGCAGCGCAGACGCCGCTGGTTTCTGCAGGACGAGCTCTGTGCTGTGAGATCCTCCTGCCAGCGGCTCCTCAGCTCAGCACCGCAGGGGCTCTAAAACACCCTAAGCCAGACGTGTCGCACTACAGTGCCTAATAACAGTAACATCTCTCTGCCCTGCTGTGACCCATGTTTCTGAAGGCTTCGAAGATGAAAAGCATTAAGTAATTTCAAAGAATTATTAATCTCCACAAACAGCAAGCGTTTTTCTTTAAACTGTGTTATTTTGTACAGTATGCCAATTCTGGGAAGCATAATGCTAAGCATTTACTGACTTTTGATTCATAATAGCCTGAAGGTGTGATTATTTCCTTCATGTACTCCTCAATGAACTGTGCCCTTTCCTCACCTTTTATCCTGCAACGTTCATTAGCATAAGAAAAGAACAATCCCCAGCTGTGTGGCACAGTGCCATACACAGATTTAAAGTAAAACCACTTTTTTCCTGATCAGTTATGCTGAAAACTCAGTAATTCAAGTGTGTGTTTCTTTTGCTATGTGCTAAAATCGTTGCAGGGATGTTTAAGGAAAGGTATTATAAATGTATTTGTAGCATAAGGATACAGACATCTAAGTTGAGCTGTCACCAAGGTATCAGAACAAAATAACATTTGAAGTAGTGTTTCCCACAGTATGCTTAAGGCCAAGTTTAATATTCTGATGCCAATGGTACTTTAACCCTATCTTGATTACGTTTCTGGTCCATGCAATTTGGTGGCTCCCTCCATGTAAAAAAATTGAGCCTGTGATATGAGAGCAATCAGAACCAGACTACATACAGGGTTTTTATGCTCCTCTGTGACAGAGGATTTCCTCTATGAAATCAAGTATTTCTTCAACAGGTCATTAGAGGGCATATTCTGCAACGAAGACTTGGCAAGGATTCAGATGTAACAGGCTGAACTCCTAAATTACATCCAATGGGTGAACAGCATCTACAACTACATGCACAGTTTAAGACCCCCTAAAAGAATAGTAAATATCTTTGAGGCTGTTAAGTGCTTAATGTGGTCCTCTCACTTGCCTCTCAAACAAAACAAACCTAATTATAAATAATTTTGCAAAGTGGAAACGTAGAAGGTCTTATTATCAAGCTACAATTAAAAAAATCACAAAGTGAGCTGGTTTTAATGTGTGTACCCTATGATGATTACAACAGTTTAGCACTTACAAAGGTCTAAAACTTTGATGGATATGAATTAATTCAAACTAACAAAAAAATTACACCCAGGATACAACCATGGTGTATAGATTGGGGTAACTGTGAGACAGGAATTAAAAAAAAAAACCTTATCTCAATTTATTTTAATTTAGAAAGTCAATTATAAGAAGTTCCTACTGATACTATAGGTATTCACATTTAATGTCTTTACCGTTCTCTGTCTTTAACTGCTTGTTCAGCCATTAATTTTCTGAATTCCTCCAGACGTTGTAGATCTTTCTCTTCCTGTTCCTGCCACTTGCGCTGTTTCTCAGCCCAGTACTTTTTCACCTAGAGTTTGAGCAAATATAGCAAACAAAAAACCCCAATCACTCACCAGCCAAGACAGTGAGAGGACAAATAAAGTAAGAAAAGCATTAAAGAACAGCCAAGTTTGATCTTTTTAGAATAAAATTTATATTTCAGAACAGTATGGGCTAACAAAAAATTTGCTAGGAGAACAACAGAAAGAGCAAAATCAGGCTGCAGGCACTACTTTGAACGCCGGTTCCGGCTCTGCAGACTGAAGTTCACCACTGAGTGCTCCCTGCTCTCCTGCTCTGCCACCAGAGCCCGCGCTCCGCCGCCAGGGAGCGAGCGCTGCTGCGGCTGCACGGCCCGGCCGGCCCAGCCGCTGGGTCCTGCCCCTCGTCCCGCGGCGTGGGCGGGGGCAAGGGGCGGGTGAGCGGCCACGAGTGGGGCTGGAGCCTTCCAGAGCTGGGTGAGGAGGAACGGGTCAGAGCAGGGACGTGGGACCTGAGCAGGGACCCTCATCTGGAACCATGAGGGGCTTTGATACAAAATGAGGGACTGAGTTTTAAGAAAAATATTGCTGAAGTGAAATTCCAAATTCTTCATTTAAAAAAATTGTACAGGACTGTGTTCCTAAAACCAGGACAGTTCTTCAAAGCCAAGTTGTGGAATTTGCAGCAAGCTTGTAATTCCCACCTTGCCATGACATCTGTTACGAATCATAGAATCATTTAGGTTGGACAAGACCTTTAAGGCCATAAAGTCCAATTGTTAATGTAGCACTTGCCAAGTCCAGCAGTGCCCCATGTCCTGAGAACCTCATTTCCGTCTGTCCAACCCTCCAGGGATGGTGACTCCAGCACTGCCCTGGGCAGCCTGGTCCAATGCCCCACAGCCCTTTGGGGAAGAAATTGTTCCAGATCCAACCTCAACCTCCCCTGGNTTGGTGTGAGGGGCCCAGAACTGCCCCAGGATTTGCGGTTTTTCCTCCCCAGGTCCCAGCACAGGTTCGGTCACTGCCCTGGGCCTGCTGGCCACACCAGTGCTGGTCCCAGCCAGGATGCTGTGGCCTCTTGGCCACCTGGGCACACACTGGCTCACTCAGATGGCTCTCATCAATACCTTCGTGCTGCCCTAAGAAAACCGCTGCAGCCCTTTTTAAGGATCTCAGAGGTAATACACTCAGATGAAACATCTGACTCCTGACCTCCAACAGCTGCAATTCCATCTGTGCATAGGCAGAGAACTGTTCTATACAGACATTACCCATAGGCCAGAGAAAAGCAGAAAGCTTGCACAGCCAGAGCATTCACGCGTAAAAGCGACGTTGGTGCTGGACTGGTTGCACAGCCCCACTGAGCCCCTTCCCTTCCCCTGCCCCAGGAACTCAGTGTGAGCTCAGACTATCAAGCAGAACAAGCTGCAGCAAACAGAAAAGCAGCGGTGAAGTTTCTCATAACCCAAGCAGCAAATACATATGTGACACAGCTTGATTTTTCTAAAAGCATTACATTCACTATAGTGGATTTCTGATTTTCTATTCAGTTGAAGTTTAGACTTATGCCTCAAAGTCATTTCCCAAGAAGTCACCAGGTAAGTCCTTAGAATGACCCAACCTAGACTTCTGATCCCCTGAAGCAGTTAATGTCCTCGCTGTGCTGCAGGCCTGCGGAGGTCCCCGCGCCACCCCCGGGTCCCTGCGCCACCCCCGGGTCCCTGCGCCACCCCCGGGTCCCCGCGCCGCCCGTGCCGCGCTGGCTGGCAGGCGGCTCACCGAGGGGCTCATTTGCTGCATTGCAGCATGCTGAACTGCAGCGCTGGAGCCTGCAGCGGCTGTGCCACACTGCTGAAAAGCAGACATCTGTAAGCACTAGGAGTCCAGTAGTGCCTCTGCACAGATGTTTTGTGACAGGGAGGCAGTGACACACTCTTACTGGTGTACGCCTTTTTTTTTGACAAACGTAATGAAGTACCATAGCTGGTGTGTAAGAGCGGGCAGCTTTAAAGCTAAAATGGCCAGCAGCAAGGCTCAACTAACCATTTGCTCATCTCTATACTAATACTTAATACTTTACAAGAATATAAGGTAGTGAGATCAGTTAAAGATTTTAAAGGCAACTGTACACACGAACATATGCAAAAATGCATAAAAGTTTCTCATACTTTCTCTTTCTCCTGAGCTCTGCGGATCACCTCCTGCTCTTTCTGAAGTCTCTGTTCCTCAGCTTGCTCTTCTTTCCTCCTGGCAGCTCCAGCAGCCTCCAGTCTCGCAGCCTCCTGCTGCTGCGCCTTCCACTGGAGAACCTGCAGGAAAGGGTTGGGCAGACAGTCCTGGCAGGCGTGCGTGGCACTGAGATCCTGCCAAACCCAGGCTGGGAAGGACACCCATGTCATCCATTTACAAACTACGATTTGTAATCCTATCAGCAACACATAATCATTTAGCAAGCACCACCTTTCTGCACGTTAATGTGCAATTCACACCTGACTGGCTTAATACGCAATAAAATCTTATACGGAAAAGATTTTAGGCAAAATTGCCAAAAACATTTCAGTAACATCAGATGGTAAATTCCTCTTCAGCACTTAGACTTTCAATACATGTAAAAACCTCTAATGAACCTATGAACTAAGAGAGGCCAGCGCTGCCAGCCCAGAGTCTGCTCGCACCCTTCAATGTGGACATTCCTGCGAGAGCACGTCGCTTCCAGCCAGGACCACGGAACTCACCGGACTCCAGCGACAGACACGTCACCCTTCGGCAGCTTTTGAACTGTGCAGTTAGCCAAGGGTCCCTGTCACAGCCTGGGGACAGAGGCCCTGGCCAAGAGGGGTGGACATCGGGCAGGACCCAGCCCTGCGGCTCCTCTGGTCACAGGGCCGGCACGCTTCCCAACAGAACGCGTCTGGGACGGCACGATCACTGAGCCCGACAAGCCCAAATCCACCCGTGACGTATTCCTGCCGCACGGTGTTGGTTGAACACAACCACGAGTCCTCAGGGGCTGGCGACGGGCAGTGACCGGTGCCCACGGCTCTGGAGCGCTGCTCCCAGCCAGCGCGGACCGCGGCGTTCGCCGGCGCTGCCAGGAGCAGCGGGACACTCGTCTGCTTCACGCTGCTCCCAACAGGATTAACCATGTCCCTCTTTGTTGGCCCGCCAGCTCTTTTTGCAATGGATTTGTCAAGCACTAACAGAACTCTGTACTCCTCAAAGGAACAAGCATTGCAGCCATTTTTCGTCTATTTTTTTTTACTACAATAAGTGCTTTAATACCAAGATATTAAAATACTTCTTTTTTCCACCTCTACTGCATTTCACTAGCTGTGCTTCTGTTCTGTGCTTGTGAAAGATTTTGGTCCAGAAACCCAGCGCTCCCTGTGGTCCGAGTTCTCAGTGAGTGGCCTCTCCGAGTGATGCCGTGTTTGCCCCATTTCTTTGCTTAAATAGCAATTATATTTTGTTCGTTGCAAAGTGTCCCAACAGACTGAACAATGCTGTGAGTTTTCATGTAGTACAGGCAAATTAATAACATGAAAACAACATGAAATTTTACAGTGGTTGTAAAATTAAACTCTCTATTAAAATATTTACAGATAACTTGCTAGAGATAGTCTGCCTGCAATGAATGGCACGTTTACACAGACAAACCAACAGCTACTTTTGCCTCCTGCAACCTGAGTTAATCTTCGGTAGTTCAATGCAGTTTGCTACCACAGCCAAGTGTAAGCATTAACTGGTGTGTTTTCACGTTTTAATATAAACCATCGAGTTTTGAGGTTCTTCAAGCAACTTCCATTTATGCTGTTATTCTCTCAGAACACACACAACTTTTCCCAGCTTCAACTCTATCTCCAAAGTTAAGAATTATGATTTAGCTGAGCATTAAACTATTTTTAACCTATTTTCTTCCATTTTTGTAACTAATTCTCAGTGGAGGCCTGTTCATAACTGTGTTGCACCTTCTGAAATGTCCTTTCCAGAACAAAAGGCAGCTAGGAAATAGCCGTCTTTGCCAATTAGATGTTTTACAGGAAGAGAGCAAAGGCCCACGTCAAAACTTATCCTTGCAACTGGGAAAACATAGGCAGCCAGGAGAAAAAGGCACAAGATCCCGAAAACCCAAACCTCTCTGCTTCCCTCCCTCTTCACCTCACTTGGACAACGCTGCTAATGACTTTATGGGCCACTGGGGCAGAAACTGGGTAAGTTTGTCTATGCCAGCAGGGATTAATGGCACTGAATGAGTGTCAAAAATTGTAGTGGAACGGTTTGCGATGGTTTACAAACATGGAAACTGCAGCTGGGCATGGATGCTTGAAATATGCAAGAGGGATTAATTAGGATACATACACGCAAATGGCATTTGTCCATTTGTATTCGAGTGTGCAGTAACACAATGGCAGACAGCATAGCAACAGCTGGTTTTCTTTTAGCTATTCTTACAAAATTATTTCAAGCTAGAATTCAGACTTATGCAGTATGGAAAGAAAAATTGAAAGTGTTACTGCAGCGTTCCTTCGCACAGATGTTACTCTTCATAGATGATCTTTCTCCTCAGAATTTTGAAAGCATTCCCTTAACAGGATCACAATTATATAATAATTAAAAAATTGGTAATGAAAGACATATTTGGTAGAGCTTCTTTAGCAGCGGTAAATCTATCCTTTCACTCCTAAAAAGCACACAGCCCCCGAATCCTTTAACCCGCCAGTCACAGCTCTGCCACCTTCCTGTCAGACCTGGGAGCACACTGAGCATTCGTGGGATGCACAGAACATCTATTCCCCACCCCCCTTTATGTTAACTAGAAGTGACATATTAGTGTAAATTACCCTTAGATATAAGTACTGTAATATAAATAGCTCTAAGCATCCTCACTAAATCACTTCATTTTTTCAGAAAAGAGAATGGAATATGACTGGTCCCACCTGAATAGATGCACATGAAGCATTTACCTTAATTTCCTCAAAACAAGTTATTAAAAGAAGTACTGGGCAATAATTTTTGCTAAGTACTAGGTTTCCCCTCTACAAATTTCATGCTTATGGTCATCCCAAATACTTTAACGAATCCAAGCAGTATGTTCCAGATAGTTTCCAAATTTTCCTTTAACAACTTGATTAATCAAGACTGCCATATCACAGCGTAACTACCTTGAGCCCTCTTAGCCAGGCTGTGGGAGATCCACATTCAATTCTTTATTCTGTAAAAAGGAATACAAAGCCATGTTTATGGTTAAAGCTATTCCAGGTTGCAGAAACCAAAATCAGAGCAGCTGAGGCGGGAAGGGAGCTCCCAAGGCCATCTAGGCCACAAGTTTGTGCACAAGTTAAAAACGTGAAGTCAACAAGCAGATGCTGCAAGGCTTAAGCAAGTTCCAAGAAAAAGAATCAGGTGTTTAGCTATGATTTTATGCACAACAGAAATGCATTTTCTTGAGGAACACACAAAGCAAGGGTTCTTGTGATGCAGCTCAGTGCGGGAGGGCAGCAGGTGAGAGGATCTAACCCACTCTCCTGGGAGAGCTGTCTGAACAACCCCAGGTCCTGCAGAGAGCCCCTGAAGGTGAGGAACCACCAAGCAGAGGGAACAAGATGTATTCAGACCTTTATTTCAGGGTTTTCCATAGTTCTGACATCAATCACAAATTCAGCTCTAGACAGGGTCTAAAACGCTTGCTTAGCCTGGCAAGAATGCAAATGCATCAGCGAGGACTTAGGCAAAAAACCTGCTATGTAGCAGAGGTTTGAGAGCCGGATCCTGCAGAGGCCAGCGGGTCCGGGCCCGTCTGAGCAGGGAAGGACAGACGGGTCCGTTCCCACTCACACAGGAGTCGCAATTCCAGCAAGTGGGCAAAGAAATCCATAGCTGCTCAGCACCCTAGCGCAAGCACCTGCCAAGAAAAGCGCCACCAGAAGAATGTGCCTCACTTCAGGAAAGCAGCTGGTTATTAATACAACTCTGAACCATCCATCTAAACAAACTCTCTCAAACTCTCTTCAGTCATGAGGTACATGCCAAGGTAAGTGGGCTCACGATGCAGCTCCAGTCTCCTCCAGGTCTCAGACCCTCTTGACCCTTTACTGGTCTTCACTAGATCCTAATTTACCTGCCAAGCAGGGATCTTTTGGTTGGTTGTTTGCAGGCACAAATCAGTGCAGAGAGTCCATTAAACTGTGTCAACACAAGTTGCAATTAACTTGTACTTGAGGGGAGCTGCTGCCTGGGGATGGACGTTGAGAGCAGAACCGGCCCAGCAGAGTCTGGCAAGACAACAACCGATTGCAGGAGAGCAAACAACAGAGCAGTGAGCAGATACAGACACTGATCGAGACTCAAATCATCTCTGGCCTCCTTAATTCATTTGATTAGCAGTGCTTTGCATGGCAAATGTTACATAGCAACTTCATGATGGGGCATAATCACTTTCCCTAACTATTTTCACGTAGCTCTTGTGTTAAAGCCTTGTGATTCAAGGAGAAATCAATACTGGGGCACAAGCTGGATTTTCAACGGCTTTCATACAAACCGGGGAGCATAAATAAGCATCAAGTAGATAATTTTGCTCAGCTGAAAAAACGTGAATCACGCAATCATGTTCCTCAGACAAAATTGATACGCCAGTAATTCAGTGCTGTCTCCACTATTTGTGCAATGCTACCTGCACTGCCCTAAATCACTGCACACACCTATTTACTCAGTGCCTAGAATCTGCTTTACATTTTTATCTTCTTAATTTTTTCAAATACATGAGTCTATTGCTGATCAAGAAAATGGGTAATAAGAACAGCAGAAGGAAGAGAGGTTTCATTGTATCATACCTTCCCACAATACCCATTTACTATTTTCTGTAAGCAGCATATGAAGTTAGTTTACATTATACCCACCCTTCCCACATTCATCGAATCCAGCCTTTTTATTAAGGCAAAAGAGGAGTCACTCCCTTTAAAAACAGATTCATTATTGGGAGAAAACAAACAAACAAAACCAACACCAAAACTAGTAAAAAATGGAAGAGCACTGTTTGCAAAATATTCATGAAATGTCATTCAGTAGGCTGGCATTATGCCACATGGAGAGTTCAAGTCATATACGATAGAATGTTCTTAACAGAGCTGAGTGAAATCAGTGTGTTTTATTATGTAAGAAATATTTAAAAAAAAGAATTAAACGGCTGATTCAAATGTCAAAATGGTTCACCTTTCCAACCACATTCGAGCGTTCCAACCTGTCTCTGGCAGAGGGCAGCTCTGGTCCCACGGCCCCACGTGTCTGGGGCCGGGCGGCCCCCACGGGCACGTCTCATGGGGGCTGTCCCCACGGGTGGCAGGGACAGAAGGGACAGATTCCCAACCAGCCCACTGGCCACACAGCCACAGGTTCAACAACTAGGAGCGAGACCATCTTAATTCACGATAACAAAGGATACAGCAAACTGCCTCTGACGTTGAATTTCCAGCATTCTACACTATAAACTTTTCAAGAAAACCCACTGCATTCATCACATTTTTCCTCCACAGGTAGTTTCGTGCAGATCTGAAGAACAACAAAAAAAGTCCTGAACAATAATTCTGATTCACTAAGGCAGTAATCTGGGACCACAGAATCCACACCAAAAAATAATGTGTTCTTGATTGCATTCTTTCATTCCCACGAGTGCAAAATCAGAAGGGCAGAGTTTACTGTGTCAATAGTAAATGTTCTGTTCAAATATTTTTTAAAAATACCAGCAGTTGAACTAATATTGAAAATAGACTGAAGACTGGATCCCCTCTTGCGTGTTTCACAAAGCAGCTTACATTTTAGCAGTACATGCACTGCCAACTTTAAGTTCTGAAAGTTTTTAATTACAACTGGCATTTCAAACACATTTCACAGTTCATGTATTATTAGAGGAGCTTCTGCCAAGTGAATTATTAAATTGTTGTGCTGAACAGAATGCATGCATACCTCTTTTCTGTTCGTTATTTTAATGTTGCACATTGCAATAATGTAAAGTACACTACAAACTAATTAAAGTAATAAATTAGTTATTTCTCTGCAATATCTGAATATTTACAATGTACTTAATGCTACAGATACAAGTCTTTTAATGACGAAACAATTGTTGAGATACTTTCCTTGGGAACTCCCATGTACATGGTAACACAGCTCCACGCGAGGCCTGCTCTTCAAGCAGCGCTGGTCTACGTTATAACCAGATCATAACCAGCTCTTGCAGCTGCCTGGGGACACAGGGTCGCACGGAGCTGGCCCCAGCTGGGGAGGGGAGCACGGGACACGGGGCGCTGTGGGGGGCGTCACGCGAGAGGAAAACGGCCCTTGGGCCTGGGCGAAAATACACTGCAAACCAAAAGGACAGAAAACGGTCCTGAGGAGCCGCGTCAGAATCACTGTGCGGAGCTCCAGAGCAGGATTCTCACAGGCTGCCCCGTGCTACACAGATACAACAAGCTGCCAGAATTCAAGTTCTAAGCAAGAATTCCCAATAATTGTGATAAAGTCACTAGTGTTTCTCATAACTAAAGGCATGAAAAGAAAATCCTCTGATGCCCCTTCCCTAATTCTCTCTAGCTCACTCTTTCAGCCTTATAGAATGACCCAATCCCAGTACACTTTCAGAACCTCCAAGAGCTTTACTAATCTTTGAAATATTTGTGCACACCTTTCCTTATTTTTATTACTGTTTGCAGGGTTTTTTTCCTCTTCCAGCTGTTCACAACTGATTCCAAGAATGCCTGGGCAGAAGTTCAGAGGCTCTCTTGAAGAAGAACCTCACAAATGATGATACTACCTAGCACAACACGTGCAGCAAGCTGGGAAGGCCAAGTTGCAGCATGCACCAGAACACCACCGCGTCGCGGAGAGAACCAGCCTTCTCGCGGTGGTGTCACCATGCGACTGACAGCAACAGCGGCTGCAGTGATCGGCAGGCACGGCTGGAGATGTTGAAATGCGATTATGAGATGACTAGAGATTCAAATACTATTTGAAGGAATTCAATATAATAATAATCCTAATCATAAAACAAGCAACCACAGAATGCATGTACATACATTTGTCCCACAGTTCTCACGGGTTGCTCTGCAAAGTGAGTGGGAGATCCCACCAAGTAATAGCCATGAATTGTTATTTCGTGTTTCACAGTCAGGACAGCACAGACTACCCAAGATTAGTGTTGTATTGTGCATGCCAACTGTGCCAAAAACTGGTATAAGTAGCACTAAAATCCCTTCCGTGTGGCAAAGTTCCACGTTAGGATACTGGAGGTACCCAAGAAAACACAGAACATCTCAGCAGCTTTTTGGCTTGACCAGATAGAGCCCAAGTCATCGCTCAGAACCATGAAACACGCTCTGGAAAGGAGAGTGACAAATTGCATGGGAACTCGCACCGCTCCCTTTCCACAGGATTACCAGCTGGAGTCCCCCAGGTCACCTCAGGCTTTCCCACAGCTACCGCCACTGCGCTCGCGACCTTCAACAGGAACAGGGCGCTTGGAATCAGGGTGCAAAAGCTCAGCAAGAAGCGTCCACGCTCAGCCAGACCGCCCGGTGGTTCCCGGCAGGACCCGCTCCTCTCCCTGCTCGCCCTTCCCAGCGCCATCACACATTGCCATCTTTCTCTGCCCAGCTTTTTTGCCCTGGTTCTCACTCAATATGGAATTGAGAGTTATCCCATTTATCTAAGTCAGAAATACCTCTTCGTTTTTCCAGATGGAAGCCACAAGGCACAGAAGGGAAAAAATATTACTTTTAATCACAAGTTGGGATTCAAACCACATAACCATGTTGTTTCTCCTTCACGTTCCTAAGATAAGGACTGCAACCTCAGAACGAGTTGGTGACCTAAGGAATTCTGTTTACATGGAAAAGAGCTGTGCATTTGTAGTGTGTCCTGAAAAGCAGAATTAAGCAAAGCAGATGTAAAAGGTGATTAAGTGATAAAAAGTTATGGGCTACAGGAATTACAGGATTGCAACATCAGGTCTTCAGTAAGGATTTTCTTCTCAGTTCAGTTCCTAAGCACTCATTGTCCAATCAATGAAGATGATTTAATAAATTCAGCAAACTTATTTCCCTGCACGAGAGAAGGTCATTACTTTTTATCTACTATAGAGCTGGCCAAAGAGCACAGTCAAGCTGAGATCACTAGAAGATTAACATGGAAAACTCATCAAAAGGTGACTTTCGTTGCCAGCAGTGTAGCCTCTTCCCTTGCGTTATAGCTTAGTCGTTAACACTTCAGATAAAAGTACTGCGTGCTGATCTATGTCTCTTGCCTGAATAACTCCCTTCCATTCTAAGGTGGAAAAGAAAGAAAGACTTTCATAAAAGGAAGGAAGGAAAGGTAGAGGAAAATAAAGAATTAAAGACCTGCTCTCCCATAGAACAAGGATTCACCCAGATAATTTCTATTAAAGTTAATGGAAGTTAAGCACATAAATTCCATTTGGGTTAATGGGATAATAAATCCCTTAGACTTAAATATTTTATAAATGGAAAAGGACAACAGAAGCCTGTGTTACAAAATCAAAACATTTTTTTAAGTCACTAATTATACAGAAAGGTCTCTTCAATGACTATTAAAAAGTAGTCAGTTTCATTGGAAAAAAAAAAAAGTTTTCAAACTTACTTGCATTCACTCCTAACTTCCCATCACAAGCCCTGCTTCGGCTACTCAAACCTGCCAGACTTCCTGCCCGGGACTCGGAGGGAAGGACCGTGTGCTGCGACTGCCGTGCACCCCCAGCTCGGGGGCTGCGCCTCCAGGCGCTCGGGGAAGCTGCGGCTCCCGGGCAGCAGCCCCGGGCTCACCGCTGGGCACGCAGGACAGCGGACCGGGAATCCCAGAGAGCCGCTCACATCCGCTGTGGAGGCACCAGAGCATCCTACACCCCTCCAGCCCACCACCAACTTCTGAACGAGCATCTGTATTTTAAATTGAGGTTATTAAAACTTCCTCGTATTTCTCATATCCATCAAACGAACAGGTCATACTTCTGAAACACAAAACTCTTCTTTTAAATATCCCACCTTTAAATACTTACTGCGAAATCATCAGATTGTCAACATACTAGATTTTATATCTATCCAGGCCTTTTTTTTTTCTTTTACGTTCAGTTGTAATATTTCAAAGTCGATCTCCTATGGCAGTCAAATCGTTCAAACCAGTGCCTTGACTATATGCTGAATAGAGAGATACAACTACTTTTCTCCCAGGTTTACTGACACATCCTTTCTTCTCCTTATACCAGAAGGGAGAAGGCAGGCAACCTGCAGCACACTTCATATGATTTGCAATATTCCAGTTAATTCCACCAAAATATTTTCCTTTTAAATTAATTTGTCTTGGTTTCTGCCAGGATGAGGGATGCAAGAGTCGCTCTCCAGCATTTCACAACGTGTTGCAGGAGGTTTTGGGCCTGGCGCGGGTCTGAATCGCGGAGCGCAGAGGAGCAGCGGCCGGCAGGGCAGCCGGGCACGGAGCCCTGTGCTCCACAGAGAGCCGGCCGTGCCCGGGCTGCTGCCCTTGAGCGTCCTGCTGGAGTCTTCGTGTGTGAACGTGGGAAGTACTGCATTAGAAACATCTGAAGATAAACGCAATGGAAAAATAACGTTCTGAATGCATGCAGGTGCCTTGACTGGATTTCTGAAGGTAATAGAGCAAGCACTTCAACCCTTCCAAGAGCAGCTGGGAAGCAGCACCCTCCTAACCCTCCTGCAAGATCACGCTCTCGCTTCAGCGCTTAACTCCAAACAAGAGTTTGCTTCTCTGTGTTGATTAGACAGAGGAATTTTATGCAGAAAGAGAATTTTTTCTTTTTTTTTTTTTTTACACAGTACCTGCTACAGAACCCTGAAAGTGGTTAAATCCACACAGTATCAGGCCTATCAAATCTGAGTGATCATGGCCGCTCACTGAAGGTGTAACCCCACCGGTTTTCTGTTGTGTTTTCCCACAGCAAACAGGGTGTTGAAGATACACACCAGAAACATCTCCTCTTTAAGACCGTACAGTAGAGCCACACTAGTGTTACCCATTTCACACTTTATTTCATTTGGATTACTGCCATATGGCCATCGGGATTTATTTCACCTGAGCTTCTTGAGCTGTTTCAAAATTCCTCCTTAGAGATTCTGGTTTCTGTTAAGGACACACATTGATCTTCTGTGAGATGGAACGTGGAATAAGAATATGAAAGTGCTTTCCCCAGGTAAAAACTGCTATAAACACTCATTTAACTTCTCTGCTGCTTTACTTTTTAATTGTTAGCACCTCTTGTCAGTCAAAAGGCCTAGAATATCACTTATGGCATAGCTGCTTCTAGTGCATTTAAAACAGCTTTAAATAAAGTATTCTTTAGCATATTTTCTATGCCTTTGGTTTGTTGTTGACAGATTAAAAGGACTATACACAAGTTAAGTTATATCATGCAGTTATTGCGGTAATAAAAATACATAGCCTATCACGTATGAATATTTTCTCTTTTCAGTTGCTCAAGCTGTACTACAATTAGGAACAAATTGATTTTCACACACTAAGGAAAACTCTTTTGAAAACCCCCACAAGCTCAAAGAAGCATAGAAATTTACAACAAGATATCCCTTTTAAAGAAAATGAGTAGAACAGGCTGAACGGTTTACTGACTGGAAGTTGAATGTAAGGTGTATCCAGAGCCTAGTCTTCTCCCACGCTGTCGTTAACAGCTACTTAAACAATCCATTTTGATTTTAAGGTATTTCTGTATATTCTGTCTGCAGAATGGATCTAACGAACCTTTGCATTTCTAGAATTGCTTACAGCTCTTACAGCGTGCGTGTTATAACTTCATTTTACAGCTGATTTAAACAGCCTGCTGGTGTAACGAAGGAGATCTGTGTCTCCCATTCAGGATGCAAACTCTTCACAAGCTTACCTGGAGTTTACTACACAGCTAAACCAGAGCAACTACATTTTCCCTCTGGCAAAGTGATACACATAAGATTTCCTTATGCTAAATTTACCGAAATGGAAAAAATAAAGTCAATCAATGGCCAGAAAGAAAAAGCAGGAGAACAGCCCTGATCCCTGATTTCCAGCTCTCCGCTCACTCCCTTAGAGACAGGTTCACTTTCTAGCCCATCTGACGGGTCCTCGTCGGGATGCGTTTCTATCAGCCGGATTAACTCACTAGGCTGAGGGGCACTCTGTGCCTGCCAGCAGCCGCGCCCCACACTGTGGGATTCACAACTCTAAAATGAACTGTAACTGGGTAAAGTGTGAGTTCCCAAATGTGCATACCCATTGAATCCAAACAAAAACCGTGGACACCTTTGGAATAATTTCTCTAAACAGCAGCTAGCTCCTCACCCAATTGCAACTTCCATCCTTCCAGCGGCAGAGCTGATCAAAACAAGGTCACAATGACATCCTTCTTTAATGAAAAAAAAAAGTACCTTTTCCATTCCTCTTTTCTGGGAAACAGGTGAATTGTTTTTGTTCAAATGTTCGATATTTTAACAAAGCTGTCTTTGAAAGCCACCCTTAAAAAGTGTAGGCTTAATAGGTTTCAGTTTCAAACAGTTCCAGGTTACTGGAAACAGGAGGTCAGAATCCAAAAAACTTTCAGGCAATGTTCAATGCATCAGTGAGAACTTTAAGCTCTGTGAGATAACAGAAGTACAACAACACTCGCTTGTTACTTTTGTGGGGAATCAAAAAATACTAACTCATAAATTCCATAAATTCATAGTTCTGGAATAAATGGCCCTTCTACCTCTACCTGTGCAGATAAGGGACACAAAGCAATGCCAGAAAGGGCGGCCAAGGTGACAAAGAAGCAAACCCGCAGCTGCAGAGGCACTGCCCAGGAGGTGACACGGGTGCTCCTGCTCAGCCAAGAGGTGTCGAGGTCCAAACCTTCCTGCGACAGACAGCTCCAGAACAGCAGACAGGAGGGCTTTTGTATTATTACTACAGCAAAGAACCATCATCAACATCAAAAATCTTAATCACAGTACAGGTTTTACTGTGGTTTTTCTACTGTAGAAGACCAAAATCAAGGGTTCAGTATTTCCCTGAAAAGTAAGGGTTCGGCAGAGATAACGTTGGTGAAGTGAGAACAATACACCGAGTGCGCTTGGTGACTCCTGTGCAAGTGGGAATCACAGTGAGCAGGTTAAACAAATCTTAACACGCCTTTCATGCCCAGAAATGTGATTCCCCTTAGAGACGCCTGAGGCATCAACGTCCCCACGCTTTCCCCGGGCGTCCAGGCTCCTCCCATTTTAGGCTATTCTCTTAAAAATAAATAAATAAATAAAATAAAATAATCCTTTTTTCACCTCATAACACAGTAAATCACCTTTCAGAATATTGTGAAACCTCCATAATAAGGGCAAACAAGTTATAGGATCCATTTTTTCAGGTCTTTAAAGCATTCTTAAATAGAAGGAAAGACAGATATTTATTATTTCTCTGAAAACAAACTAGCATTAATCTAAAAAACTTGTGGCACTGATGATGAAGAGAATGTTTTGCTTCCACTGCTGAGAACACAAATATTTTGTGACTTGCCCAGGTTACAAAGAAACCCCAGGAAGATGATGCCAGACCTTTACTCCTGTGGCTTGCTCACAGCCTCTTAGGCTGTGAACTGCAGAACAAATCTGGTTCTTCCAATACTGAAATACAGTTCAAACTCTTTGATGGTGCTCAAAATCCACTAAAATAAATGTGACCGGTGTTTATACAGATTATACCCACAGGATGAAACTCATAGTAAGGCCTAAAGTGTGCTAGATAATCAAGACAAACAAAGTTCAAAGCTGGTTGAAACACTAACAAGGATCCCTGTCGGTAATGAAACAGAGCGTCTTCAAAACCATTTGCGAGCCAGGCTGCACAAACACCCTGATCTCTGCCAACAGATTACAGTTTGCTTTTTTTCCTAACTACCCAAAACAACCATCAGGCCAGCAAAAACAAGATTATGACAACTAGCTTCAGTTAGTTTTTCTTCACTTAAGCACTGTAACTTCATTTTGAATTGAACAGTAAACCCCACCAGATTAGGATGCGGTAGGTGTATAGCTGAACGTACCTTTGCTTTCAGAGCAGCACAGATCTCCTGTTGCTGTAGCCGGGTCCCAGCCAGCGCCGCTTCTGCCTGGTGAGCAGCGCCGGCCTCGGCAGCGCTCGCCACTGCCTTGAGCAAGAAGGCTTTCCTAGCCTGAGCCCAGCCTAGCAGCAAGGCTCTGCGCCGGCTCCTGACCAAGAGGGAACGATCCCAAGCTTTCTCATGAACAACCTGAAAAAGTGAAGCATATCAGAAACGTTCAAAAGCTACGCATCAATAAAATAATTCCAGAGACTTTTGTAAACCTTGAAAATGATTGATTTAATTGTTATATCCCAAATACTCCTACGGAATCCACATTCAGTGCCCAAGCAGCTCTCTCAGGTGCCAGGTACGCTGCAGTCCCCAGTGCCGGTGACACCACTCCAGCTGTTCCATCTGCCCGTACCACATGGCACTTCCACAGCCCACATCCCGCTGTTCTTTTCTGAACTGTGCTTTTGCAATATGAATACGTTAAATGCAATGGTTCCTTCCTGCCCTAAAGTACATAAACGCAAGCAAGTCCTTTCAATGTGTCTTCAGAGATATTGAGCACTTTTAGTAAGATGAGGCTCTTTGTAGGAAATTATGATCTATAGAGAAACAGAACACCAATTAAAGCAATTGCGCAAATGCAGTGCAGATGAGAAGTACCTTCACTTTTTCTTTCCTAACAGGAAATTTGGAAATAGCTTTCTAGCTTGCCACCAGCACACTGCCACCGCCAATGTCGACACCTGACAAAAGTGTTGTGTGATTTGTTGTGTGATTTCCTTACAGAGTCCGTTGGCATTATTCAGCGAGGTTCCTGAGGACATTCACTCTTCAAGACCTTGACAGAAGATGTACCAGGTAAGGCTGCATAGACTGAGGCATTAGAGGTTTGGACCTATCTTATATCCCAGAAATCATGAGTGACAGGGATGAAAGAGGTTCTAGAGATGGCTGTCTGCTCACACATGGCAAGGGGACCATTTCTGACACTCATTTCCAGGCTTTTGGCAGGGGCCAGGGGTTGCTGACCTGGCTGGCGCCCAGCTCACAGGTGCTCCTCTCAGCTCACAGATGTTCCCATCACCTCACAGCTGGATGAAGGTGAAGTGGTATCACCACCTCTGGACCTTCTCTTGGGTCAATGGCACAAAGGCCACGACATCAGAAGTTCCCATTGCCTTTGCTGCCGCCACAGACTCTGGTGAGCACGTGCAAAGACGGAGCTCCCTGGTGAGCTGCTGCAGCGAGCGCCCAGCGCTTCGCACTGAGCTGTTCTGCTTCAGAGGGCACAGAGGCTCCAACTTTAGCATTCGAATGTAACACAAACGTTTTAAGAACAGATTTTTAGCACTGTTCTAACAATACTGTATTTGTCAAGCTAATATACATGTTAAGATACATCAATTTAATGCAGAATTACGATTTTTAAATTTAGAATTTTTACATTTCAAATGAACTTTCAAAGAATTAGGGAGACCCATTAATAATGGCCATGCTTAAAATATACCTGCACTGTACAAAGCAGGTAATTATTTAGCCCAGTTCTCGTAGTCAAAAGTTCTGAAATCCACAAGAACTCTATTTTTGATGCAACTATGCTAATTATCAGAATCATTTCACTGTCGCTGCTTTGCACTAGGCCATCCTCAAACACAAGGAAGTAGATGGTCTAAAAATACATCCAGAGATTAAAAAAAATTCCTACTTTACTTATGACATCCTGAAGTGTTCTGGCCTTGAAATGGGTTTCTCTATTAGCCGCTATGTGCTTAGTCACTGTGGAGTGTAAAGGGAACCAGCAATCAATTTGAAAGGCATTATGCATATAAAAATAGCCTCTCCCTGAGAGCAGGAGATAACTTTCCGCTCTTCCTGCTATATATGTGCCACAGACCAATTAAAATAACTATTCCTAGACAGCGTGACAATGCTATACATCCTCATAAAAAATAAAATACGAAGAGCAGCAGACTAGCATGACATAGCTATAAACTGTACAGCAAAAGCAATGCTAACAAACTGATTTTGTGAATTTGGCTGTGAGAGTTATGTGGAACTATAAACTGTCCAGGGCTTATTTGAAGAAGTGACGGGTTTTCAATTTATGCATTTTGAAGACAGGAACATCCCTTCTTCACTGTGCATAATAAAATTTATAATTAAGAAATTTTTAAATAGAGGCCTTTGATAAACATTTTTAATACAAATCTTAACTGCCTGATTTATGTAAGAATGTATGTAATTGATGTGCTATTTAAAACAAGACTGACCAGCTCATGCCTGGATTTGTGAGGAAGGTATCTCTGCAGCACATCCAGGTACAGCGTCCTCCTCCTCTGAAGATCGCTTGGATACTGGTGGATAACAGTCTGAAAAACCCACTGATCTTCTTCCGTCCATTCCATGTTCCTACAGAAATGCAAAACAGTCAGCCCCAGTATAACTTAATGTTTGAAAATAGGAGTTTGGTTCTAGTTTATTTTCAAAGGCCTTTCAGTGAGCTCACAACCCTGAACCTCTAAACTGGGTGTTGGATCAAGGCTGAGAAATCTAGATTTACTTTAGTGAAACAAAGCAAACCTATATTGCTTTTCTAATGTGACCATTTATTGTGCCATTATTCAAGCGAATTGCTCCTTTTCTAACCTGTTTTTTTTTAAATTGGAGAATGATACTGTATTTCTCAAATATGTTACATTAATGAATAGTCACACCACACAGAAAACACAAAGCAAAAAAGGAAAATGATCAGTCTCTACCACCGAGCACTAAATAAATGACCAAAGTGAAATGAAGTGACAATCCCCATACGCAGCTAAATGAGGAACTGGTTTAAAAGCAAACTTCTGGCAGCCATAGGCATAAGATCCACAATTTTTTAAAAACAGAAGGTGTAGTAATCAGTACACATTGGTGTATCTCAGAAAACTAGAGCAGCAAGAAGTACCGTAAAACCAAAAGAGAGTGCCCCAGTCTGGCTTCAGTAGATTAGATCTAGCCTCATTCTGAGCTCTCGGCCTCGCGGGGATTAACGTCAGGCCGTCCCTGCCGGCATCAGCGCTCGGGCAGCAGAGTCACCCCCCGAGGTCTCTGCCCCACTGACCTCTCTGCAAACGTGACCCAAAGCCGCAGGAAAACGCAGGCAACGGCAGCCGGCCCCGGCTCCTGCAGCCCCAGCTGCGGGCGGCTCTCGGCTCCCGGTGCTCAACAGCTCTGCGCTCGGGACGCGGCTGGAGCGGCACCAGCCCTGCACAGCCACGGATACCAGCGTTCCTCTGTGAGATGCTCAGGTGTCATTAACATTAAACTAGATTGTATTACATGATCTAGCATTATCTCCAAAGAGCAGACAGTGGATGCAGGTATTAAAAGAAATTCTATGTAATCCAGTTTAACACAGCTTTTCTTTAAAAGCATTGTACAGTAAAACCACAGTGTATTATCACCATTGCACAATATTCTGGGACACCCAAGGGCGAAACAAGAAAATATCCCTAGCCCTGTTAGTTCTAAGAACTGGAAAGCGTCACCTACAAACATATCTCAAGAATGCAAAGACACACTATCCCATTTCAACAAAGCTTTTCAAAGGAACGTGCTGTCAGGCCAGGGAACCCAGCCTCTCGCTGACACGCATTTCACCCTTCTTCCTCTCACTTGCTGCACTGTTCTGCTTTGCCGCGAAGTTGGCACAAGTTTGGGCAGATCCACTCATCTTCACCTAACTTAGAGGTTTGTATTTTACAGTTCTCCTCAGGCAGACTGATGGGCTTTAGTTTTACCCCTACGGTGTTAGGAGCGGAGTTAACCCTCACCCATCTTTCTGGAGACAGCCAGTGGTGGGAGGTTCTTTCCTCCGTGCTCCAATTCTTCATCCTCTGACTTCCATGAAGCAAAACCGATTCTTAGCTTACCATAACATTTTCAGAACAGAATCATTATTCCAGGATCAGAACGGTGGCAACTTAATGGTAACCGAAGCTGAGGAAATATTAAAATTGATGTTCTCTAGTAATGAACACCTTATTTCTTGCACTCTATGTGTACTTTTTCCATATTTTGTTTTTCTCTTAATAAATGTCAAAAGATACTCATGTCTTTTATGCAGACAGCATCACACTGAAGATGGCCAAGTAAGGAGAAATCACATCCTACCTCCTTCAAGAAACTCCAACAGCATTAACATGGCGATTAGTGCTACAAACACATCTAAAGAGAGCTCTGCAGTAACAATGTTTGTACTGTACCCAGAGAGATTCCATCACAAAAGGCTTGTTTGCAGGAAAATATGAAGCACAAACTCTTAGCTTGCCCTGTGGTGGTGCTTTTGAGTAGCTTAGCTGTTTATTAATGGAGTAAAACCAAAGCAACTCATAGAAAACCAGCTTTTCAAGAGCCAGAAGCACACGCAGACAGCAGTTTGACGCCACAGGACAAGGAGCACACACGGGCACTTGAGTCGCCTCTCCATCCCACACGATCTGCATCTGCTAGCCGCTCCGGGATAACTCACAAAGCATAGCAAATCCAGAATTCAACAGCGACCTAACTTCCTCCGACAAGAACACCAGGCAGGCAGCTCTCAGCTCGCACTCCCAGCGGCGCCGAGCCAGGAACAGAACGTGTCCCTAGGTCAGACCTTACAGAGTCAGACCTTACAGAGTCAGACCTTACAGAGTCAGACCTTACAGAGTCAGACCTTACAGAGTCAGACCTTCCCCTGCAGCCCAGGCACTGCCCAGTCACACAGGACCAGTCACACTGGTGGCTGGGGATGCGCTACAGGGCAGCAAGGCTCCCCACCTCTGTACATGTGCAGATTTAGGACTAGCAATCCCATAGCAGTCACCTTGACTCAGAGATTCATTAGTAGGCTAAAATTAATAGGTGTGGAAGGAGACAGCTTTCTGTCTACAAGCTTACATAAGACAGACTATATTATTCATACTTTGGACCTATTTTCCTTTCTCCTCTTATAAACCATGTGAAATATCTGACAAATTATTTCTAGGACCCAGCTGCTTGCTATTAAATCCAGCTGTCATGAAAAGAAATGGAGGTGGCTTCAAAACAGGGGAGAGAAAAGATCTAACTCCCGTAAAAAGTTTATTTGCAGCAACCAACAGCTACCGAGCAAATGTTGGAGACGACATAAAAAGTGAAATTACATCAGCAAAAGCAGAAGAGCAATGAAGGTGTTTATAGGTGACGGCTTAAGTTTCCCATGACAGACAATGAATATAGATGCCTGAGCTGAGGTTTTTTTTCATACGCTAAGTCTAAAGGTACAAGGGCCCGAGGAACGGCTGCAGTAACATCTCGTAACCTCCGAGCTGCAGGTCCTGCAGAGCAGACACAGTGCTCCAAGAGTCCCCGGGCTTTGACACTGACGTGGTATTGGATACGTGTGCTGTTTCTGCAACGTCTACTGCTTCTCAGAAATAATATCTTGCAACTGCTCCTCTGGAATGAATGTCTTAAACTCCTCCCTTTTCTATAGAAGGAGCTTTTCCATGAAATCAGTTCATTTATTAATTTTAGAATCTGTGTCATAATTTAATATTCTGAGGTATAGGCTTTCCGAATAATAACTTTAATGAACAACAAATCTGTGCACTACCAGCCATCTAACAATGAATCTGTGCACTACCAGCCATCTAACAACAAATCTGTGCACTACCAGCCATCTAACAGCGAATCTGTGCACTACCAGCCATCTAACAGCAAACCTGTGCACTACCAGCCATCTAACAGCGAATCTGTGCACGGCTCAGAACGAGACAGAGCCACGAAGGTTTGCGGGAGATACTCTGGAGAGCAACCAGCTCCAGCTAGAGCCACAAGTAGCCTATTGTAAGCAGGGACAAACGGACTGCCAGTGCTTGGTTTGTCAGCTGTGCCAACGTTTGTCAGCTGTGCTGAGATTTTGTCAGCTGTTCACAGACAAACAGCCAAAAAAAAAGGCATGATCCAACCCAGTGTATTCGTTACCATTAAATGCATGGAGAATTTCAAAACATCCTGCCTGATTGAATTCAAGTTGTCACCTCACTTAAACTTGTGTAAAATTCCAGGAAGGAAGATCTCTTCGACAATGAGTTTGAAAAGCGCCAACATATTTTATATTTAATATTTGAGCTAATATCAGCTCTTCAGTGTCAAGATATTGACAACCTTCTACAAGGCTGAATGCACGACCCAAATTTTAAACATAGTGCTTGCTTCTCTTGTATGAATCATTCTACTAGAAAACAGTACAATCTTTATTTTGTGCCAGAACTGAAACACAGCAATTGTCCTGCATTCAACAACCCTGAGGCAGCTGCTTCCTTTGAGGCAGACGTACCCAGCATTAATCCCCGGCTCTGCAGGCTCTGAGGAGCACAACTACACGGGCGGGCAGCTGCCGTGGCCCCCGCAGCCCCGGCCCCAGCAGCACCGATGTGCTCGCACACACAGCACACACGGCGCACACTGGGCTCACACACACACGGCGCACACTGGGCTCACACACACACGGCCCACACCGGGCACACCACCAACACG
>VWYH01010593.1:670513-692642 GCA_013399365.1 Pampusana beccarii
CACACGGCGCACACAGTGCTCACACACACGGCGCACACAGTGCTCACACACACGGCGCACACGGCGCACGCAGTGCTCGCACACACAGCACACACGGCGCACGCAGTGCTCGCACACACGGCACACGCAGTGCTCGCACACACGGCACACGCAGTGCCAGCAGGGAGAGCTCAGCCCCGGCTGCGCGTGTGCCAGCGCTGCTGGACCAGGGAACGCCTGACAACAGCAGCTCGACTTAGCCCTGCTGTCCCCCCATCTGAAAGGGTGCTGCAGAGGAGACAGCGCTGAGTGCGCAGCGCCCCATTCATCCTTCAGTTATTTACATAATTCAGACATCCTTGGAAGTTGCGGCAAAAATTTAACAGTGCTTAGAGAATCATCAGCTACAACAAACACGTCAGTTCCAAGTCCACCATTTGTGGGATAACTCAGGACTTGGGTATTTCCCAAACACAAATATTTGTGTTTTAGCAGCAGTAAAAGAAGTGAATTTAGATTATAAAACATTATAATCCCATATTATGCTTGGAAAAAAAACCCAAATTCTTATCCAGTTTCCAAAAGCAATAAACACTGTAACATGCATTCTAGAAGGACTGAAAAGCAAGCAGAGAATATAGCAGACCAGAATACTATCTTATTCCGATTTTTCTTCTTTGGAAATTCTATGCACATTTCCCAATTTTCTGTTCCAGCCAGTCCAAACAGCTCAGCAATGAGATGTGCAACGCCAGCAGACCAGTAGTAGCTTCAGGTTTCCTCACCATACAGTCAAGCTCATGATGAGAGAGGAAGAACGGCAGAAGTAATCCTAAGATGAAGTGACTAAGTTATCATGTTATGATCTAATCGTATTGTTCTTCTGAGCAACTTCTCAAAGTAGGAAAATTATTTTTAAAAATGTATTGCAGGAGAATGTTTGGTATCTTTGTGTATAGAGCAATGACAGGGATTGCAAAGGCTTCATCAAGGCTATATAATCAGTAGAGTGCAGTGGATACATACCAAGGTCAAAAACCCATCACTCAGTTTTGACAGTATTCTCTGTGTTAGTTGGATCAAAGTTAGTTTGATTGATTATAGAATACTTAAGTCGCAAAGCTGTATCTTTGCACGCAAAAATATTTTTGTGCAAATTAGCCAACATAAATGTAAGAAGTGTCAGTGTTCTGTCTTTTAGAAGGGCCAGGTCTTGGAAGTAAGCAATTCTACAAGAACAAAGCCTTGCTTTTTTTTTTTAACTGAAAACACATTTTTAACATTGTTGTGGATGAAAACAGAGAACCATAAACGAGCAATGTTAAAGATTTGGAGACCAGAAGGCAAATTAAAATAAATACCAAGATCTAGATTTAAATAAAACGCCTGAGATAATTGCTGATGGTTCAGTTCCGATTCCACCCATTCCCAGCTGACGACACCGGCAGACGCTGATCCCGAGGGGGTGACCTGTCCTGCCCTGGCCCCAGCGGACTGCTGCCTCTGCAGCACCACACACCAAGAACCACTGCTAGCCACACAAAGCACGTGAAGGGGACATCTGATGCACACCAGTTTGGTCGTTCTTTAATCCACAAAAGATTTGGCGCATCATTTGCGAGGAGAGCTTTTGGAGGAGAACCTCGGCTCTCCCGGCCGCACAAACCGGAACCGAGCGTTCAACCCCAACAACTGTTCTCTGCTCCGCATAAACCAGACCGACTCTAGCGGCAGAGGCAGCTGCAGCATCTACAGGTTACAAAATGCATTATAGTTATGTATTTTATACCCAACAAAAGAAATCCAGAAACAGATGTCATTACCTATATGAAACTTCTAACTGTTGATCAATCTCTCGAAGCCTAGACCAATACGCACTGGCAAGCTTTCGGTATTCATCGATAATTAAGGTCTTCAAATCAGGGTAGGGGCATTCCAAAGACAGCAGTGCTGATGGAACTTCAAGGAAAAGTCCATTTTTCTCTTCAAAAGAGTGTGCTAATGCCTGTCATGAAAACATGCTACTCAGCAGACTACTCAGTCTCTCAAGAAATCGCTAATTAAACTTATAAGGAAAAACTTACTTCTGTTTTATAGTCTTCAAGCTCTCTTTCCAAAGCCAGACTTTCAAGGGCAAGGAATTCCAAAATTTCCTTTTGTTGCTTCTTCACAAATTCAATCTATTTCATGAAATACGTTAGTGTAACTTCTTTCTCTTGTGGCAGCATGAAAGCTCTTACTTATAAACAACGAGCTAGATTTCCAGTTCTACACTGCTGTGCTTTTACAGATCTTAGTGAAGCAAGTACAGAGGTTACTGGATACTCTGAATGTGAGTTATGTTCTCAAAGTATTACACAAAAATAAACAAAAATGCTAAAAACAAGTGATAATAAATTGTAAAAATAAAGTTAGAATACCAACCTGCTGTAACATCTCAAGTGGATTGCTTTTAGATTTCAGACAAGACTCTTCTGAGAGGTAACGCTGCATTTCAGACAGCCTGAATTTCAAATTTTCTTTTAGTTGCCAGATAGGAACTACAGTATTTGTCTGGTATGTATCCCGCTCCTTTGATAATTTATACTCTATATGCAAATGAAACAAAGCTTTCTCAAATACACAAAATATTACACAGCACCGTAATTTCTAAATCTAAACATGTCATGACAGGGATTTAATAACTCAAATAATCAAGAAACGAATAATAAAATCCTTACCCAAGTCACTCATATCTGAAAAAAAGTTGTGCTTATGGCTTTCTTCATCAAGAAAAGTCTTTATTTCTGCCTCTGCTTTTTGCCTGCAAGGTATGAATGTGAGTTTTACAGAAGCTTTAATTTCTTATTCATTAAGTTTTCAAGAATGATAAGCCTCACATACTCTAATAATTAAGTAAAAAGCGCGACTCTTTACCTGGAAAAGTACGAAGTGCAGGACTTGGACAAGAAGGTGGTACGGAAGCCACGCTCCTCTGAGCAAAAGCAGGCTCTCATTATTGTGCTGTATATACAACACAACACAGGAGGTAACAGACCAGAACAATACTAGCGTTCCCTGTTACCAGTGTGAGCTCAACGCACACATCTAGGGACAGACGTGAACTGAAAAGCACCTGAGAACTTTGATACTGCTGCAAATACCCGCTCTTCAGATGCTGATGGGCCAGCTGAAGAGCTCCGAGATCAGCGGGGGGACGTGCACAACAACCGCCCTGCTCTCCTTTGCGGGCCCCCTCGTGTCTGCAGACCCTTCCGTGCAGATCGCACCTCCCATGCTCACACAAAACATCATCTGCAGCGCAGCTATCTTAATCTTTTCCTCTCAATGTCCCGTGAATCAGGTACATCGCACCAGACCCCTGCCTGCTGAAGTATTTCTTCAATAACGGCTAATTGCGACTGCTCAGCTCTTACCTGTTTTCTCTCAGTCTTTTATGCTCTTGCCACCACACTTGCCGATGCTGTTTCAGCAGCATCTGCTCTTTGTTAATTTTTGAAACTTGCTTTGTTTTTTCAATCTGCAGGAAAAGTTAAAGATTGTATTTTGAATCTGTTCAATAGCTTTATCAAATACCTTCATATGGAAGCTTTCAACTCCAGAAAGGTGAACCTATAAGATTTTTTCAAAACTGTTTTTTCTAAAGAGCAATGGGTTCAAATTTAACCAACTTTCATGAAAAAAAAAATACACCATTTCAAATCACAATTAAACAAGAGGAGAAGGCAAAAAAAACGCAGTCCATTTTCTTCTTTCCCATTTTCTCCTTTTCTTTCCCACCCCTGTTTCCCAGGAGGTGAAGTGGGGGAAGGTGAGCAGGAGGAAGAAAAATACACTTTCTTACAGGTGGGAAGATGAAAGAGCGAACGTGTGTCTTTCAAGAAAAAAAATTTCAAAAATTGACT
Organism: Pampusana beccarii; assembly: GCA_013399365.1. NCBI lineage: Eukaryota > Metazoa > Chordata > Aves > Columbiformes > Columbidae > Pampusana > Pampusana beccarii. Next base: position 674,398 of record VWYH01010593.1, read on the forward strand.
ACTCAAAAAAGAGTGCTTTTCCAAAATGGATCCAATTAAAGAGGGTCAGAAACTGTCTGAGGGCTTCACAGCAGCATTGCTTCCAGCTTCAGGTAAAGCAGAAATACTCTCTTTTGAGACAGATGGAGTCCCTGCCTGCAGCAGAGGACAAGCCGCCAGGGAAGGCGGTGAAGTGGCAGCCAGACGGCTCAGGCCAAGCCACAGCGAAGGAAAAAGGCTCAGGAGTTGTCTGCGGTGCCAGGACCCCGGACACATCACTGCTCTCACCCTCCCGCCACCACGGCTCCCTGCGGCCTCTCCATGGATACTCGGCACAAGGCATTTCAGCTCGGAACTGGCTCCTTTCCTGCTCCGTCTCCTTTTGCCACCATCCTCCTCCCAACAGCGGCCCCGGCCCTGCCCCAGCTGGGGCCAAACCCCTCCGACGGCAGAGCCTCCCTCAGCTCACACCCTCTCCTTCTTCTTCTCTCCTCTTCCCTCCCCTCCGAGCTACCTTCGCACAGATACATCTTGCTGCTGCAGAATGGCAGCAAGGCAGGACAAAGATCTGGAAACTCTTGTCCTGCTTTGTAACAGGGACAAATGAATAACATCTCACTCCACATCTAGTTCAGGAAAGAAATGCTGGTTTTCCACTTGCCCGAGGTGCAAGCAACCCACTCTGTTCAAAGGCTAAGTTGGTGTCACTGTCCAGTGACGGCTGGACACAAGGACATGCCACCCGCGCTAGACCACGGAAAGAAAACCCCCGTGGCGTGTCCTCTGTCCCTTGTGCATGGGCACACATGTCAGAACACACAGAACAAACCCCGTGCCGTGTCCTCTGTCCCTCATGCGCGGGCAGGTGGCCCCGCGGGTTCTGCAGAGGAAGCTGCAGCCCGGTGGGCACAGCACTCCCGTGCAGGCGAGCGAGAACCCTCGCGGACCACAGCTACAATCTGACACGAGAACAAAGTACCTGCTGTGTCAAAACCAGAAACAAGTACACTTCTCAAATGAATCTGAGCTTAATAGATCTGGTTGAAAATGCCTGGTTTGTAGACAGTCACATGAGGAAGAACTACAACCAGAATGTGGTTAATCCATTGTGCTCTTGCAGCAAACCTGCTGTACTTGCATTATTTGAGCAAAAAGCTCCAATAGGTGCTGTGGAGAAATTTTGAGACTGTGCGTGAGAAACAAGGTGTTTAGAGGAAGCTGCATACGTGACTGTACTGTAAGAGTCTGAACACGCCTGCTTTAGGCTTTCAGACAGTGTGTCACAATGCTTCTGAATCAAATAATGTCTCCCTATTTTTATTGCTTGCATATTTTCACATTTTAAAAGTCACTTATAACTTCCTCTTGATCACCATTAGGTACATAAAACCAGACTTTGGCAAACAGAATACTGTATTTAAAGTATATGAAAATAAATACATCTTCAAATCAATTCTAAAACTAAAGGGAAACAAAAGTTGTAGTAGATCTGTAGATAAAGTTTAACGTGCTCTTGAAATTATTTTACCTCAACAGCAACTACATTTATGTGTAACTGCTGCAATATTAGCTTTTTTCTGTATGTGCTGTATTTTTCTTTCTTAAACAGTCAGCTGATTTACCATTTGCTTCTTTGGTTCTACCTGAACGGAGGAGGAACTCAGCACTTCAAAAATTGGATCACCTGAATCAGCAACAAAAAAGCAGTAGGAGGGAACACATTCTGTTCTCTGTAGAGCTTTCCGCAGATATATTGTACTACCTACTCAGTTGGAAAACACTTGAAAAGGTGAAATGCCAAAAGATAGATGACAAAAAATTAGTTTAATGCTTGAATGAATTCAGTAGGATTTTGTACTGCCAATTCATGAAGAAATAGCTGTCAGAACTTTTGATGTATTATACCTATCTGCATTAAAGGAGGCAATACTATAAAGAAAGTATGTATTTTTTCTCCTGTCTGAATGAAGATCTCAATTATATTTTACACACGCGAAAGACATCAGGTGATCAGGTCCCTTTGTCATCTCCACCAGAAAACTCTGGTCACTGCATTTTGCAGTTTCCGCACTCTTCAGCACAGTCTTCCGTTCCAAAGGCCACCCACAAACTGCAGCTGTTCAGGGGAATAGCCAAGGACTGGAGAGGCAATAAATTGCCATGTTAGCCCAGGTTAAGCATACAAAACTGTGTAATCCTTAGGCTGGATTTGCAGTTTTCTGAAAAAGCACTCAAATAACGTTACTGCTGGAGCAGTCTCTTTCTATTCAATATGTTTTCCGCTCTTCTGTTTTGTTTCTCAGCCTAAAGGAATTATTTCAGCTGAACGTGCATCAGTGTCAATTTCCTCAGAAATCGCTTTTGTCTGGGAATTTGATTGCCTTTTTTTACATCAGGTGGCACTCATAAGTGGAATAGTGTTATGCACTGAAAGCAGTTCCGCTCTCACCAGGAGCCATCACTCTGCAGCGTTTCTGGATCGACGTCTTACGCTATCGCCACACAGCCTGAGAGCAAAGCAGGCAGAGCCAGCAGCACGGGCTGCAGCGAGGCCGGAGGCTGCTCGGACAGCCCTGTTTCTGGCAGCTCCACACACACTCTCCCTCAGAGAAAGCACTAGATACAAACTTCTCCTGGGGAAAGCAGAATCCACACGTATTTTGCATCTCCAATTCAAAGAAATCACAATAACACTGACTGTGATAAACTTCATCTTTTGCCCCCTTTTGCTGAACAGTTACAGCAATTTGCTATCCCTATTCATTCTCAGACTCCTTGGGGCAGTGACAAGAAATATGAACATTGAATTTTAAAATCATTCATATTACAAATAATATAAAAATCATACCTTTAATTTAATTTTTGCAGATGCCAGTTTTTCTGCCGCAGCAAGTTCACGTAGATGTTTGTAGTCAACAGGTTTACACTTCTGGCTGCAGAGACCATTTCTCATAGGAACAACCAGATTTTCTAGTTATCACATAGAACACATACAGTCATTTCAAATTCTGGGGAAATATTTTAAGTATGAGTCATAAAATGAAAGCATTATAGATAGAAACTAGAAACAGTGTATTTTAAACATTAAAAGTTTACATAACAAAGAAATTGTTAGTTGGTGAATAAGAATTTGAAACAAACGTAAGCTAGTAGAAGTTATTTCAGAAACATTAACCATTAGTCTGTTTAGAAGGAGTTAATTCTAAAAGGTTTTTTTTAATATGTAAACTTAAAGAATAATTCACTTTAAACTGGTTTACTGAAATTTTATTAAGTTCTACTACAGAAATACCTAAGTCTCAATATACGCACTGTTGTTTCACGAATTGGAAAATTACCTCAATATGTATTGTAATCCATAGACTGAGCAATAGGAGTAATTTTTTTTCTAAAAGGTATACAAACTACTAGTTGTATGTGAAGAGAAGGAGTTGCAGCTACATTTCCCCTTGAATCTCCAGCCATAAGAACAGCATGATTTGCCTACGAAACTTCTGTAGGCCCCTGGGAAAAGAATGTGTGTCCTTAAAAAAGAGAAGGCGCTAAATGGCAAGGAAAAGATCGTTCTCGGTTTCTGCTGCACGCACTCGGGATGATAACGTCCCCTTCCGCAGCCCTAGCATCAGCACGTGAAAGACCATGACAGTATGGAAAGACTGCTGTCCAAAAAACCCAGAGGAAGCAGTTTTGCTGAAGAAGCATTCTAAGTCAATAAAGACTGAACCAAGCTGGTCCTTGGCCACGCAGTGAAGACAATTCCCAATGGTCCCTTTAGGAAGTTCCATCACGGGATTGCCATATTCACTGAACTGCAGCTACCTCAAGTGTACCACAGAGTCCCAGCTCGAGCTTATGTCCCCACTCCTAAAGCCCACCCCCTTTATTTCCTCTCTCCCTTGCCAGCCCCCTAAGAACAACAACTTCCAGCATGCATCCCAAAAACTGGCTGAGGAACGAGCAGAGCAGCAGCCGCATCAGAGCGAACCCAGAAAACCAAGGCTGCAGATCCTGTTTGAACAAGATCAGTCACCAGACAAGGAGAGAAGGGCGCTCGAGGTAACCTCAGATACATAGCTGCCTAATATTAATCAACAGATTTTCCTGCCTTATTGGCCTGCGCCAGACTCCCATTCAAACGGACCCGCGTCCCCGTCCCCTGTAATCAGGGCCCGTTTCCGCAGGCAGGCGAGGGGAGCGGGTCACCCCGCGGGGCAGGCCCGGCCCTCCCTCCGCCCCGCAGTCCTGCTTTGCTCCCCACTCCTCTGCACAACGTGCCAATTATTTCACCAAGTCAGTGCTAGGCTAACCAGGTCACAGCTTTGATCTTGTAGTATGACTGCTTGTTTATTCTCTAAATACCTTACACAAAACACGTCAGTAGTTTGATTCACTCATTTCTTCTATTTTATCCCTCCTATGAGTTTGGTAGGAATCTCCTTTCTCCCAGTTTTTACGACTTTACATAGCTTTGTTCATCTACGGGCTTTTATCATCCATCCAGATTTAAAGTTCTCACCCCTAATTTAGCAAGATTTTGTGTGAAGATTTTTTCCTTGTTTTTGAGATTGCTTACAACATTGTCCAGCAGAGATCCTGGAACACCATTCCATGTTCAAAGAAACAAGAGTCCAGTCTCCGAAGCCTCTGAAAAGCCACTGATTCAGTTCTTCCTCCTAAGCCTATTACTCCTCCGTCCCTGCTCCCAAAGGCTCACAGTCCCTTCCCGTCTACAGGAGACACTGGGGCAGTAACACCGGTGCCCACACTGGGCAGCAGGACAGGGCAGGAGCTCCGGGCAATCCCATCACGGGCTCCGGGCAGGTGGATGCGCAGGAGCACCTGGGAGGCAACTCGGCTGCATCCCGCAGGTTCACCAGAAGGAACCAGTGCCTGGTACCAGTACTAAGGGACATCAACTACTGCCAGGGTCACGAAGTACGGCTCCTTGGTACAGTGCTTTTGGATCTCATGATACTTGAAAAGCATGCTCGTGTGACGTTCCAGCATCAGAGATCCTCACTTAATTCCAGGACAGCACCCTATGGTGCAGGTAAGTGACAGAACAGAGGTGGGACATGGTCGTCTTCACAAGGAAATGAAGATCTAAGTTGCTCCTTGCAGCACCTGCTGCAGAGACCTGTGTAAGTACCTAACGGCAGTGTTTTAGGAATGTTCTACACGCGTGCCAATGCATGTGTTGCCAAAGCGCTTATTCTACAGCCAGCTTTTAGCTTTGTTGCTCCCCTTTCTGTTCAGGAATCCCAGTTATTCCCAAATCATTTCACTTGCACGGATCTCTCACATGGCTTGTTCTGAACTGTGGTACAGATATCCAGGGGTAGGAACCCTGGCCGGGTATGGCACTCAAAACTGCAATATCTTGACCAATTCCTCTTCTTTCTTTCCTTTGGCCTATGTCAGCATTGTCATCTCAAACTACTCAATGAAATCACGGTTAGCAGTCCCTGTTTGACAGCTCTCACTCACTGCTGGCTTTGCAATCCTGCTTTCTCTATGCCAGCTTTGTTCCTCAGTACAGTGGAATAAGGATAAGACATGACCGCAAGACAAATCCATGTGATCTTTTTTGCACCCTTTCTCACAATATGAAGTGAGAGAAGACAGTTGACAACAAAAAGCATGGAAAAACAGAATTAAAAATGTAAAGTGTATACCGATGTACAGGAAGCAATAACGAATATAGCACAGAAAACAACTAGGAAGGGAGGATGCAGGATCCCCCTGGATGAACAGCTGGAGAGAACAAAGAATGCTATAATACAACAGGGAGAAGCACGGTTTTGCTTTGGCTGGGCTGTCTTAATCTGTACTAACCACATAAAAACGTACCAGAGAACAGCGAATAAGCAAAGAGAATCCATTTACGTAGAAAGGTTAAACATGGTGGTATGTAGATTTAAAGAATGTTGTTACTATATTGGGTTTCTAAACAAAAGCCTTTACGGTAATGTTTGGAAGCCTTAAAGTTGTCTCTGAAAGAACCCAGTTGAATTTAGCAACATAATCTGATATTTTCTACACTCTTAAAAATGTTTTATATAGAACCTATAAATATATTGGGGATTGGACTAGATGATCTTTTGAGGTCCCTTCCAATCCCTAACATTCTGTGATTCTGTGATATAAATAGCTATACATAGAACTAATGTAAGAGAAGGTAGGTACCCAAGGTACTTCTTCAGGTAACCCATATTCACCATCACCCATATCTAAGAAAAGAATGAGGAGGAGTGAAAGACAGGTTCAATTTCCAAACATCTAACCCCAAATTATTTCATTTTATCTTTGCTTTTGATATGCTTTTTCCTTTAGCCTGTACATCTGAACCTCATGAACTGTTGCTACCAATCTTAATCTGTTTCTTTTTCTACTGAGGACTTTACTCGGGAGAATTTTCTGAAGTCAATAGGGTCTATCTATGTGGGATTAACTCCAAAATCTGGGCCTTGTCCTATAGGATGTAAACTTTGTATTTAATAGCTAACGTATTGGATGTGTCTCATATTTTACAAAGAAAATTAACTTTATATATTTTTATATGTTTGTACATACGCACAAATACATACACACAAATAAAAATATAAAATATTAACCATTTAGATTTTAAAATGCCTTTTTGCAATCTTCTATAACAAATATTTGCTAAAGCCCGAAATACAATTATGATGGTATATGAAAATACTTGAACTTTTGTCCCAGCACTGTAAAGCATTAGCACACAGATCCTCAGTAACTTTACGTAAGCTAGGAAGCTTATAGGGATAAGGAAAGTGCCTTTCCATTCCAATCTCTTTTTGTAGGTTCCCTCGGTAGTGAAACTTGCCATTAGGTATTAGTAGAAAGATTTTTTTCCATTCACTATTAAAACCACAGTGGCTGGAAGCGATAGGTCTGACAAACAGTTTTGCAGAAGGGTCCCATATAAAACGATAAGGTAAATCCTGCAAAGCGCTCTCATGATTCTCCTTCAAGTCTCCCCTAAGGATTTCCATTTGCCGCCTGCCTACAGGAAATTTGACACCACGACCCCAGACCATGCCTTCCTGTAGAAAGATCCCTTTCCAAGTCAGCCACCAGGACCATCCACGTCAGCACAGACCGGGTGTGGAATGCACCGAGAGCAGCCCTGCAGAGGACTTGGGGACTCTGCTGGACAAAAAAAAGGGACATGAGCCAGCAACGTGTACCTGGGCTGTGTCCCCAGCCCTGTGGGCAGCAGGTCGGGGATTGTCCCCTCTGCCCCGCTCTGTGAGCCCCCCTGCAGGGCTGGTCCAGCTCGGGGTCCCCAGCACAGGACACACATGGAACTGCTGGAGAGGGACAGAGGAGCCCCAGCAATGATCCGAGGCTGGCCCAGCTCTGCTGGGGGACAGGCTGAGAGAGCTGGGGGCTTCAGCTGGAGAGGAGAAGCTCCGGGGGACCTGATTGTGGTCTTTCAATATATAAAGGGGGATCATAAGAAAAAGAGAAAAAGAGCTTTCACAGGGGCTGGCAGTGACAGGACAAGGGGAAATGATTTTACACTAAAAGAGGGGAGATTTAGACTAGATATAAGGAAGAAATTGTTGCCCATGAGGGCGGTGAGAGCCTGGCCCAGGTTCCCAGAGAGGTGGTGGCTGAACCATCCCTGGAGACATCCCAGGCCAGGCTGGACGGGGCTCTGAGCAACCTGAGCTGGTGGAGATGTCCCTGTCATGGCAGGGGGGGCACTGGGGAGCTGGGGAGGGCCCTGCAACCCAAACTGTTCTGTGATTCTACAATCAGAATGCTATAGCAGCTTCTAGATGTAGCTATTAATTTCACAAGTAGTTTTATTGTAGATTGTTATAAAACGATTAAATTTGAACATGATAGCACACCTACCTACACCACTAATCCTACGACTTGTAAAGAATGTTCCATGGTCTGGTTCACTCATTTTCATTTTTCATGTATTTTTTGCATCTGTTGAGAAACAAACAAATGCTTTGAGAATACCAAGATAGTGGACACATGCTAAAAGCACATTAAAAATATGTATTGTTTTCTGAGGAGAGAGGAAACATCTCACTAAAAACATAATTAAACAGAAATTCCAATAATTCATCTTTCATTTTAAGAGAGATTTCATGTGCCTCTCATAATTTAATAGCTAAGAAAACGAAAGAAAATATTATTTCCTTGATAAATCTGTAATGCTGTCACATAGATCACCTATCCTTTGCTTTGTACTTTTCAAAATATAACAGCCCTATTGACCCAAACATAAGTATTTGAAGTGTTCTTTGCTTTTCAGAAATTGCACCTGAAAAAATCCCTCTTTTCTTACATTTAGGGACTATGGTTTATGTATAGAACCCCATACACCGCTGTAAGAGTCTGTGCACTAACACTTGCCAACCCAAGGCAGCTGTTCAGTGACAGTGGCTTAGTTCCCAAGGAGCAGCTCTGACAGGCAGCACCTATCGAGCATTCATGTCATCCTGGGATAAACTTGTCATTTAAGGTGCGATAAGATATACAACATAGTAAAAAACTTTGATGTTTTAAAACCTGTACTTTCACCTTAATTAAACATGGATGGGCACCATCGCAGGTCTGGCACACATGGAAAAACAATAAATCAAAACAGGTGTTGCATTTGAGCTGAATCAATTGCTGCACAATGCCAGAAGGTGAAGGTCATGTTCAACCAGCCTCACAAACCCTCTCCCTCAAACCCAGCTCTACCTTGCTGAGATTTCCTACACACAGAATTCCATCCACTTTGTCACACCTTTGATATTTGTCTGGTCTCACATTAATTCTGTACATGTTAAGTAAGCAAGCCACAAGGCAAGTAAAATTCATGACCACCAGGCTTTCCACAGTGAGTATGCCATGACCAAACCAAGTAGAAAATAGTGAACGCTCATTGATAAAGCATGACATTTCTCAGTGCTTCTCCATGGATATCCGTCCCTGTTATTAACAATACTATGAAACCGTCCCGGGCACTAAACCAAAAATATCAAAGTCTAAATGTCACCTGTCTTCACCCAAGAGTTACCCTTCATTAACAATAAAAGGACCTTTTCCAATTCGTTCTGAAAGTAATTGACAATATCAATTGGTCAGAAGCTGCATCAAACGTCATCATCTAATGACAAAGGCTGAAATTAAAGATACACAAGAGTAAGAAAATATGATAATACATGAGGGAGTTCATTCCCCTTTTGAACGATTAATGTGTATTTTACAATCTAATAGTAACCTGTAAATAAGTTCACAGTTTTACTCAAAGTCAACACACTCCTCAAGAGTCGAGGGAAAAAGAGAGAAAGAAAAGGGTTAGCCCACTCATCCCCTTGATTCCATCTTGCCCCACTTGAAGCAATTATTTGGTTCCAACCTATAACCACAGAATCACAGAACGCTGGGGTTGAAGGGACCTCTGTAGATCCCCAGTCCAACCCCTGCTGGCGCAGGTGTCCCCAGAGCAGGGGGCACAGGGTCGGCCCAGGCGGGTTTGAACGTCTCCGGAGGAGACTCCCCAGGCACTCTGGGCAGCCTGAGCGCAGCTGGGAGAACAGCACTGGTGCAAACACCTACCGGCCATTTGCTGTGTTTATTCCTTTCCAGCCTGCTCATCTCTCTCTTCTGCAACAGTGCCATACATTTGTGTTTGATCTCAGCCTTTTAATGGACATTATTTTCTATTGTCACAAATTCAACATTATGACTTGGCTAAAACACTGCAAATGAATGTTAAGATAATTTTGAAAAGGGCAATATCTGTATAAACCTGTATTTTATCTTCAGTAACTAGAATATGTACCAATCAAAACTATAAAAGCCCTGCAAGTTAAATTTACGTCTGCTTTAATGCTGATACGTGTAAAAACCCCTTCGATACTACGGAAGTTCATCTGAGCCTGAATTCAGACACCCTGCTGCAAGGCTTTGTTCAAACACAAACGCAGCCTCTAGGTCGGGAGCCTTGATGCATCTTAGACAGAAAGAGTACAAAAGATGAAACAGGCATCGAACAGAAGCCTTTAGTACACAGAAAACTGTTCCCCAAGAATGCTAAATCAGCTCTGTCTACAACCAGCCATGACTAAACCCTTCAGTAACAGGAAAAAACATGAGGTTTATCCATCCCCTGCTTCTCCTCCTGCTGATAGTTTTATAAAGATTATCTTCCAATTCAGCTCAACGCTTTGGTGGATTCTTAGCGTAAACACTTGCTTGGGCCTGGGGTACACGGCTTAACTATATTCTTAAGTATGGGAATAACCAATAACAAAGCAAGACCGCCCTCCCTTTCATTTGAACAGAAGTCAGACTCCAAGCGCTGGTTAGTCAGCCCGGCAGAGGCGGCTCCCGCGCGACTCACCCGGGAAGGTCCGGGCCCCACAGCCAGAACGCGCCCAGCCAGCTCAGCCTTCCCTTCCAGGGAGCCCCGGCTTCTCTGCCTGGGTCCAACAGACCATTGCGCACAGAAACCTCTGCAGACTCGGGTCACGAGCGCCAGCTTTTCGTCTCAGCTAAAGTGTTGCTAATAACAGAAGGGCAAAGTGACCAGGCCAGGGCACAATGTTCAATGACCTGGACGTGCTCCTTGAAACAAAACTTTTTGTGCATCTTTTAAATCAGTCAGATTATTAAGTGCGCAATCAATGATAAGAAGCCACATCAGCTCTACACAAAATACAATTTAACAGCATAATCAGTGACAGTTTAATAGCTACTCATATTTTGTGTGAATGAGGGTTAATTTTGCAGCGGCAGGTGTTACAATCCCGCCCGTGGTTCAAGTCAATTACTGGTGGGCATACACGACTGAATCCCAGACATGAACCGCTGACTGCATTGGAAACGTCAAATACAAGATCAGTGGGACTTGGATTATAGATTCAGACAGATGTTTCCTAAAACATCCAAACTCAGGAAAAAACCCCAGACATAGAAGTCCCTTATCTCAGTAATCTCTTTTGGATATCTGGAAACTTCTTAAATATTTTGTGGGAGGTTTTTTTCTAGATTTTAAATTTTAAAGGAAATGTTGATTACATACCTCCTACACGTTTCCAATCAAAGAAGAGGAATATTGACATGCAGTTGTTGGGTCCTAATTATTGCTAGGGAGAAGAGGCAGAGAATCACTGCCCTCGTAGGGCATGGAGTAAAACAACAAACCAATAACCAGCTTTATCCTTTAATCAGATCCATTCTCCTGGTCTAGTCGAACTAACCAGCTGGGAATGGCACTCACCCAGAACCTTTTAATCCTGCAGCAGCCAATCCTTTCCCCAGAAGAAAATACACAGTATAATACTGTTGCCATTCAGTGTCAAAACAGTTGCTAGAAAAGTCCCACAGTTTGATTATCATTTAAATTTGCATTCCCTGAAGAAAGAATTATGGATCTGTTTGAAATAAAGTATCAGAAATGGTACATTCCCAAAAGAGACATAGTCCTTTTTGTCTATGATAATCTCATTACTTCCTCATTAAGTAAAACTTAATCCAAAGTAGGAAGATCAATTTGAGTAACACTTAAAACAATCAGCTTCATGGAACACCCTGTCACTGTACAGGGGGAAACAGCTCATCTGCTTTCGGAGTATCTGTCCGTCACAGGAGAACTACTGCTCCCCCTCCGTTCTTTGCACATTGCAAGCAGCAAATCCAAGATTAAATACACTTTAAAAATGCTTCGTGTAGGGGAAAAAAAAATTGCAACAAGCAAATAAAAGAAAGGAAGTTAATTTTTTTTAAAGCTGGCAAGGGCCATGGAAGGGGCAGGAAATTAAGTCACCCACGTCCACGCTGCGACCCTGATCCGAGTGAGTCAGCTGGCATCCCGTGCTGGTTTGTTCTAACCAAACACGCAGGGTCCATTCCCACGGCCAAACGCCCCCAGGGCAGCAGCTGCGGACAGCACACCTGCGACTCCAGAGGTGCGACGGGGTGAGAGGACACAACGCGCCGCTGCCTTCGGCAGCTGGCGACAGCGGCGGGACGGGGGCCGCTGCTCTGGGCAAACCCTGGGCACGCCTGCCTGCCGAGCTAAAGGCAACAACTCACAGGCAGCATTTACAGGCTTCTAGATTCGAGCACAAGACATTTACAGAGTTTTATTATATACTTTCTTATATTATTAATGTTCCATCTAGCTTCCTAGATATAAGTTACAAATTAAACAACATACTTCAACATACTAATTTAAAGATTTATTGGAAGATGCAAGTCTGAGATATCCATTATAGCACCCTACAATTTTCTCCATTACTTAAGAAATAACAAATGTATAGTTAAATTGAGCTTTAACTGTCTGACTTGTAAAGCGAATCCGCTTATTCGCTAGTCCATGTGGAAAGCAGGATATTTGTAATGGTGCAGTGAGCAACTTCCCACTTTGCTGCTCTAGCATCCATCAGATAAAATGCTTAAATCTGATTACTCATTTAGCACAATAGAAGATACTGTAACAGAAAATTGCCATAGAATCAACATTCTCTGTGTTACAACAAAGTACCTGGGCTTTGCCTTGACTCTTTTTTTATTTTGCCTTTTTTATATTAGTGAAAAACAAAGCCAAAGCAGTAGATTGAGATCCTATAAAGAGATTTATTAATGTATTAGTGGAACAAAATATTGCAATTTCATTATCTCTTAAGGTCTACCAGTTTTGGAACCAAGAGTTTCAGCCACCCATATAAAAATGATACAGTGTTATTTCTGTTTTAAGCCAAAAAAGATCCAATTCAAATGAACAAGGAGACTAGACCTCACAGTGCAGTAAAATACTGAGAAATAACTTCCTTGATTAGGATTTCTTTGCTTAAGAGCACCAATGAAATGATGCTCATGTCCAAAATTCGACCTGCCTTTTAAGTGCTAAAATGGATCAAATGAATGCTACTTGCTTATATATAACTAGAACATTTGACTCCACAGTAAAAGAAAAAAACCAAACAACCTATCACTTTAGTAGCTTAAGAAAATGCATTCTTGCTCTACCAGGTGGTACTCAGAGCTGTGCAAGGCATAGCACTTCAAAGTCAATCTGTATAGAAATTAAAAACTGCAATATTTTCACAATTTAAAATATATTTCAGAACAAAGTCATATTACCCATATAGATAATTTCAAATTGTGTAAGAATAAAATCTGCCTGTTATTTCCGCATGACAGCTTCAGTGCCATTCTTCTGGCCATGCAGTTAGACTTTCTCCTGAGGACCCTGTTCCACAAGATAGCGGCCCCTCGAGTTACACAGAGCTGCACGTGTCAGTTAAACACACCAGAGTATTTTGTAAAGTCTGGGTCGACACTAAATATTCTTCATATTATACAAATACACAACAGGAAGCAAATGTTTGTATTTTTAAGAGAACTAACATACATTCAAAGACAAACACACACCAACAACACCAAAACTAAGTAAGCAACTGGGAGAGAACATTTCATAGGACTAATACCATCTGCTAACATCTAACTTTCTGATGATAACCTAAAAGCTGTAAGCATTTCTACCTTCCCCTTTTTCATGCCAGCTTTGTTACTGATGGTTTTTTCTTTAAAAAAATCAAACCTGCATGAAAATGTTCGCTGCCCCACTGCTGGAGACTCCTCCCCACAGCTCTGCTGACAGAGCCTTTGGTGTAAGCATTCCTGGGATTTCCTAATGAACTTCAGCCAGAAGTCAGCTGGCTTACTTTGTACTGGATGGGGGAAGTTTTTATTTATCAGTGCTTCAAGAACATATTACTCTGAGTAAGTCCAATTTCTCCTTAAGCCAAGCTACTTTTTCCTGTTATACTCCATGAGAAGCTATGGCTTTCTCAGTTGCAGTGATTTGCACATTTCTGGTTACACTTCAGAGCAATTCTGCATGAGGCCTCGCAGAGTTTAACAGGTCGTTTCACAAACCGAGCTTTAGGAGAAGACACAGCCAAGTCTGAGGGCCATTGGGGTCAGAGGAGCCTGAGGAAGCAGGGTGCTGTGGCTCCAACTCCGGAGCCCCTCCCGCGAGCCCTCTGGTTTTGTCTGACAGCAGCACAGCTGAAGACACAGAACATTTGTCTGCAGCCTACGAGACACAGGCAAGAGGGACAGATAATTTGTGTGATTTAGAAGCCACTGTGGGTTATTTTGTCAGGAGCATCAGCATCATTTTGTATAGCTTTTGCCAGTTCGGCTAGGCCCAATCTGCAGAGTTATGTGCGGGGAAGCGTTTGGCACACCTTTGCTTTAAATTAATGCATCAAGTTGTCCGGCAACCTGCTGCAAAAAACAAAGCATGCTTCTCTGAAGTATCTTATTTACAACCCTTGGAAACGTACAGTCCATAAATAAGAACCAAACTTCTTTTTGCATATATATTTTCTTCCTTGTCTTCTTATTAAAATTGAGTGCTACTGTCTGAAACTTTAAGTTTCTGTGAAAACTCTCACTGAAAGAGAAAAATGTTAGCCCACTACTACTTCAGAAATACACCTTCTATTAGGTGCCACACCTCCCCAGTTCAACAATAAAAAAGCAGGACATTAATTTCGTTTGGTTTACAAAGCAGTAACAGTTTCCAAATTACCCGGTCAATTGTATAATGATCGACTGAGTTGCCATGACATCAACACAATGGCTTGCAGTAACTTTCGAAATCAAATTGTAGGTATTAATGAGGGGGGAAAAAAACTCCATACATCTAAATAATTTCCCTTGTGAACGCTAAACAGCTGCCCAGTGGTTCAGTTGGCCTGCCATGAGCATCACACTCTGCTCCAGTTTTTTTTTTTTCCAAACCTTTGTAATTTCAGTACCTGTAAGAAATTACAGATAAAACAGGTAGCACTAAATAGTTCCCAGAAAAATAGAAAAAAAGGCAACACTGTTCTTGGGAATGATATTTATCTTTATAAACCTGCATCTCCAAGGACCAAGCATTCTGTGCAACAGTTATCACTTTCTCGCCACATGTTTACACCCAATGAGAAAACCCAGGTAATCTTGCAACCAGAGAAATAATCACTAAAGTTCAAGATAGGCATGCCAGTCCTGCAAGGACTGTGAACATCTGTGGAATAGTAAAGAAGAAAATCCAATTTGGATTAATTTCAGAATAGATTAAATGAAGCAAAACAACATATTAATGACTTGAAATACTGAAGGAGCACAGTAGCAACAAAACAACCAGCAAATACGTGTTAACTAAATTGCTCGTCTAAAAAGCTGGTAAAGAAGCACAGTCATTTTGAGACATCACATTTAAGGTTCATAAGAAACCAGGAAGGTTCAGAAGGAAACTGTGTCATTAGATTTTTATAAGATTTGCAAACATAATGGAATCAGTGCTTTCTGAACAATGCTGAGAATGAAAAAGAAAGATCACCTTACTTTCAAGTCACATCCTGAAAAAGGTAAATAAAAAGAAACGGTACTTGTTTGTTGCTGATCCTAAAATTGATATAGGAGTTTAAACAAGTATTTGATGAAGGCTATTATCAACTAGTGGAATAAGAAGTCAAAAGAATCACTACAGCATGCAGCTTTCTATTGGAAAGTTCAAATGGGGTGCCTTTCCATAACACATTTGGTCCCTATTGGGCTCAGTACTGTGACAAATGGGTGGGAATCGATGGCCTGTGATAGGCTGCAGTCAAATTATCTAATGTAGTGGCTGCTCTCCGTGCCAAACCAAATTTTAAAAGCTATGACTGTATGACTAATACCAACCAGAATGAAATAGCTGTTCTTCACTGATATTCAATATATTTGCAAATCTGACAGGACCTCAACATATTTTTAATTCTTTATACTTCTGTTGTGCCAAAACAAACTGGCTCAAGATCACTTTCTCCTCCCCACCGTTATTTCTTACCCTTCCCCACCCTGCTCCAGCAGCAAACTCAACCACAGAGCCCTGCAGCGCAGGGCTCCGCAGGGACCCAGGGCACTGGGAACAGCCTGTTCCAGAGCTGGCAAAGGTCAGAGCCACCCACCTGCAGCCCCCCCAGTCTGGAGGGCCTGGAGATGGCACCATGCCACCCTCCACGTCCTGCCAGGGCCTGTGCCTTCCACAGCACAGCAACATCCAGCAGCAGGGAGCAAGGAAGCAGCTGCCTTTTCTCCCAGCTGTGTAGCTGTGGAAGCTAAGCCAAGGGAACCATATCCAAAGCACAGGTTAAAACCCGTTAAGACTGATTGGAAGTTGATTTAATTAACCTAGTACACCTTTGGTAGAAGCAACCTTGCAACCAATGAAAGCCATTGCACCCACAGGTTCTGTGCTTTCTCCTCCCTTTATTCTAGACCTACTCATCCTGATTCCACATTTTATTTTTCCTTTTCTCTTGCTCTCCAGTCTTGCTCGACCCTTCCCCTGCTTATCTTATTTTACCCTTGTTACTCCTTATTTTACTAAGTTTCTGCTATTGTTTCTCTGGACTCTGGTTTCCCAGAAGGAGGCCACCATTCTGGTTTGGTAACATTTTATATCCACTTAACGCAGCATGAATCATGAGATTTTCAGGGCAGTGAGGAACCAAGACCCCTGTTTACATCTGCCAGGTGTTTTCCATTTGGCATATGATCATACTGTAGGAGTTCCTACTGTATTAATCCATACAAATTGCAACCAATATTAGAGAAATCAAAAATTATATCAATAACCTACATAGTTTCCAGCATAGCAGCTACATTCCAAGTGGGAAATTGAGAGAAGGGACTACCTGAATTCTGAGTTTATAGGTGACTCTTCCTGTTCAGCTTCCCTCTACTTGTTATCTGCAGTTCTTGTCTGAACAGAGGGTAAGGACGCAGTTCTTCCTGTAGTGTCAGCACTTACCAAACCACATCAGTGTTGTCACATGTCCTTACATCCACACAGAAATATGGTACCTCCCATTGCACGTTGACCTGGAGAACTAACCCGCATGGAAAAAAAGGCACCAGTAAAAACGTAGGTACTGTTTTCATGTTAGTTTTCAGCAGGATTCCTACACAGTCTGCATCAATGCAACAGGGGAATGAGACAACCTCTTAAGACAGCAAGAGCTGCTCACTGAGTTACACCCCAAATCCAAGTCTGCCAACAGAAGAACGTCTGGAGACTTCTTAGTGCACCAGCCAAGCATCAGGAAAAGATAAAAGGCAAAAGCAGAACAGAGTAAAATGAGAACACATGCATTTCTGGGAAGATTCAAGCAGCAAGTTGATCTTCCTTCTTTCAGCTGTTTACAGTGTCATCCTCGTATTAGTCAATGCAGCACTGAGTGTCCCATCGCGGCTGTAAGAGCAGCGGGCTGGGGGAAACGATTCAGAAACCCCTGGGAAACAGGGAGGGTTTGAGTTTGGCACAATCACGTAACTCAAAAAGAAGGCCAAGCATTTAACACAGACCCTCTCACCCAAACCCCGTTTTTGAAGTGTTTTATGGTATCTTCAGACATGCTGGATTTTCTCTGCATCTATAACTCTTTACACCATAAATAGCATTAGGCCGCTAGTAGAAGCTTCAAAACGGTGAGATTTTAAAACGCTGTAGAAAGTGTTTTTCTGCTCTTTCACAAACACCTCGACTCGGCCCGTCAGGGAGTGAGCAGAAGGAAGGGCTGCAGGACCCGCACCCCGCACTGGGCTCTGCGGCTCTGGCTCCCGGCAGCCCGGGCCGCCCCAGCTCACCGCTCTGCCGGCTCCTCCGGGGCAGCGGCACCGCCCGGCAGCCCGCGGGGCCCGCCCGGGGCAGCCCTCCTCGCCAGAGCGCCCGGCGGGCGGCAGGGACCGCGCCGCCCCGCAGCGGCCATCTTGCAACCAGTTGCTCCAGCCACCTGCGCCCCGCCCGCTCCCGCACCGCGAACGGACACTCACCGCAAGGGGGCTGGCGGAGGGGCGTCCCGGCCAAGCGGCTGCCTCGGCAGGCGGCCGCGCCCAGCGGGCACCCCGGGCGGTGCGGGACCAGCCGGGCGGTGCGGGGCCAGCCGCTCCGCCGCGAACCCCGCGCTGAGGGAACGGCGGCGCCTCCCGCTCCGCCGCCTCACAGCATCAGTAACCATAGCAACCTCAAGTCCTGCCGCTATTGGCGGGTTTAACGCGAGGCAGTCGCCAATGGAGTGCCGCCTTGCGCCGCTCCTGGCCAATGGGCGCGGAGCAGGGCAGGGCGCTGCGCTGACGTCACGAGCGGGGCGGAGCGAGGCCAGGCGGAGCGGGCGACGGTGCTCGGCGGCGCCGGCGCCTCCGCCGCCACCATGGAGACCCCGGGCTAGGGCCGCCGCGGCCCG
>VWYH01010593.1:693189-717499 GCA_013399365.1 Pampusana beccarii
CCGAGCCGGGCAGCACCGGGCCCGGTGCCGGTTGCCGCCGGGCGCTCCGTCCCTCCCGTGTCGGGCGCCTCGGGCCGCGCTCCCCACGAACACGGCGTTTCCGCACCGGGTGCCGGTGTCGCCGGTGCGAGGCGGGCTCCCGGCGCTGTGTTCCCTGAGCGTGGTTTACTGTGAGCGTCGTTGTTCACCTTTGTGTGACCGCGGGATGCGCCGGGGGGTCCGCTGCCCGCGCAGGGGGAGCGCGGCTGGTGCAGCCGGCAACTTTTTGCAGTTCCCCCTACTCCCCCGCCCTGATCAAAAAAACCCAAACAACCACCAAGCAGGAGAGAAGCAGCACAGGCACGGTTTGGGCACGGCTGGTGGGTGTTGTGGCATGTGGCGTTCGCTGGCTGGTGGGTTTGGGGCCGGAGCAGATTCTGTCCAGGGCTCTCCGCAGTGCTCTGACCATGGGATCCGCAGATACAAATTACTGAGTGCAACTTCCATCTCTAGGGCTAGGACAGCTGGGAAATGAAGTCTTGGAAGAATCAAATTATACTGACGCTGAACCTAGGCTGTTTCAGCAAAAGAATATATTTAGGTGATTGTAATTTCTGCAGAAGGTAGAAAAAACTGTAATTTCTGCAGAAGGTAGAAATACCGAATGCCACAGAAAAACAGTTTAGGAACTGAGCCGTCTCTGGTCCTGTTCCCCTCCCAGCTGGCTCTTGAGGGTGCATCAGTACCTCACTGAAGAACCGGGTGTTTCTGAAGGGCTTGTGTTTGCTCTGTAGACCTTTGTACTTTTTTTTTTTAATAACCTTCTGCTCCATGTTAATTTTACATTAGTCATTGCTTCAAGATTTGTCTGTTTGAAGGAAAAGGTGTGGTTGGATTAGCAGGAGTAATGTTTCATTAACCAGCTTTTCAGTTTTTTCAGCATTCTTATTCCTGATGACTTGGAGTTTAGAGTTTAAGAGAAGACAAGGATGATAACGTTTTCCCCTTTAACTAATAACTGTATTTTTGAGGTAAACACCAAGTAATATCTACACCAATATAATAACGTGGGAACCTACTAAATGTACTTGTTTAGTGTATGGAGGTACATTCATACAGGCTCGTCTGTCACATTTAAAATGGGAGGAATGTGTTTTGGGGGCAAGAGCTCATTGTTGGCACTGACCTGCTGTAGTGTCTTGGTTAAAGGTTACAATATTACATGCAAATGGATGTAACCTGTCTGTGAAAAGACAGATTGCAACAACAACATTTTGTTTAAATTGCTTGTAGAGTGCTATATTGCTGCTGAAATGAGTTGCTATTAATATTTTTAATTAAGGTAGAAAAGCTGATGGGCCTTTTCCAGTAAAAATTATGTCTTTTTTTTTCCTTTCATCTTGTTAGATGTTAAGGATAAATAGCAGTAATAGTAATAGAGGTTCTCCTATAAAACACAGTTGGAACAAGTTTTGTGAGAGAGTAGTCATCTAAAAGGAGGAGAATTTAATTTTTCTTAAAGGGTCTACTATATAACACATCTTTTGGTGTTTTTTTTTTTTTTTTAATAGTAGTGCAAGGTCCTTTTATAATGGACAGATTAATCCAGTCACACAATGTAAACAAGGAAAGTGATATTATACTTTTTTTTTAATAGTAGCTTTATATACTAGCAAAATAACATCTGTAATGCGTTTGGGGCTATTTTTATATTGAATGATAGCATGTGCTATGTAAAAATATTAGTAATCTTTATTAGTAAGCTGTGTCAGGTGTTTAGTATAGGAAATCTGCATGCACTGCAAGAGAAGCCTCACTGGAAGAAACACTGCAAATTAAAACAGGAAACAAATAACTATGCACTTCCACTTTATGTGGATTATTTAAATGTATTTATAACAAATGAAAGGCTGAAGCAGTTCCAAAATGTGGGACTCTGAGCACTGTCTTTAATTTTTTTTTTCCTTAATCGGTATGCTGAAAATGAGCAAGTTCTGCAAACGTTTATCTGATTATTTATTTGGCACAAGTATACACTGACTGTTTCAGGGATCTCTGTGAGCTTAATGAAGTTGTTGTAACTATAATCAAGAATAATTTGGTTTATTGGTAGAATGTAGTTGTTGTACTATGATATAGAAAAGATGTCTAAAAGGCAAGTAGAGCTTGTGATACTTGTCTGAAAAAATTACCTGTGAGCCTGTTATCAGACATATTTTGTATTGCTCTCATTGACTTTCTTATTATTTTCAATCAGATCAGTGAGTCTAGGTTAAAACTGGGTTCTGCACTCCTTTAAAGCCATTTACAGCCCAGTTAACGAGAGCGGTCCCCGTGAGCAGAGGGTTTTAATGGGCAATACGGGAGGCTGGGGCTGGTGGCCTCAGGGAAGCCCTGGTCCCAGCCTTGGCCCCGCTGGGCTCGCCCTGGTGTCCGTGTGCTACGGCCTAATGAGCTTTGAACAGTAACTTCATTAGCCAGGCTCCCTTTGGGGGAAACAACTTGGGGGAGTTGCTGCAGAAAGAGCAGGTTTTGTCGTCTTGAATAAAAGCCACATGAGTGACTTGTGTTGGTGCAGTTCAGAGTTTTTGGTTAGGTTTGTGTGGGGTTTTTTCTCTAATGAAAAGGAGACATCAAATTGTTATGGATAGGACGTGTGCTGTCACTCCAAAAGTAATCTGAACTGGTTTCAACTTCACTAATTAGGGAGGGAAAAATACTGAGCTAGCATAGCTTTGTGTGCAAGTGCATGGAAAGCCAGAGCTGAGCTGGGGTTCTGGGCCTACCTTGTCAATATTGCTGCTGTTCTTATCCTGATGGCAAATATTGCTGACAACGAGGCAGTTCCAATGCTAGTGAAGACAGAGTAAACATGGAGCAAGAGCTGAGCACAGCGCTGGCGCTGGGGAGAGCACAGCACTGGCACTGGTGAAAGGGAGCACGGCACTGGCACTGGTGGGAGCTGCGCCTGGTCCCTGTGCAGGTGGTGCCCACGGAAGGAGCGAGGGCAGCGGAGGCACCGCCAGCCCCAGCCCTCCTGGG
The DNA here is from genome assembly GCA_013399365.1 of Pampusana beccarii. Taxonomy (NCBI): domain Eukaryota; kingdom Metazoa; phylum Chordata; class Aves; order Columbiformes; family Columbidae; genus Pampusana; species Pampusana beccarii. The sequence continues at coordinate 696,211 of VWYH01010593.1, forward strand.
CGGCTCAGCTGCGTTACTAAGGCCTGAGGTATGTCTGGATACGTTGGAGAACTTTTCATGTCCTGTTTATCTAAACAGAATACTGTTTGGGGAAGGTTTGCCCGGGGAGGGAAGAGGTGGGTGAGGACAGCCAAAATCCACCTCTGGTGACCTTCCCGAAGTTGCTGCTTGCACAGAACAATCTGTCGGTTCAGATCTCTGTGTCTGGCACCAGCACTGGGACCTTTGCTCTTTCCCACTCGCTGCCCTTGCCGTCCCGCTGGCTTGTCTGCCGCGGCAGAGGGGAGACACGTGTGTTCTGGGAAGAGGGAAGGGCTCTCCAGTTTCACAGTGAATTAATTTATTGCTTTTTTAATAATGAAACTCCCAGCACTATCATCAGAAGGAAAAGCTAAGGAGGCAGATCTTGGGATGGTATCTGGCAGAGGTTTCACTGCTCTCCCGGTGCTCAGAGGTGGGAAGACGTGTCTGTCCAGTCTGGCCATGCTCTGCGGTGACCAGGCTGGTGACTGTGGCACAGCTTGTCCTGCGGGCCGAGTCGGGCCTGGCCGAGTCGGGCCTGGCCGCCCGGCTGCGTGAGGCTCTGCTGGAGCCGCCCGCGCGCACCTGGGCCCGGGGAGCCCGGAGCTCCGTGCGTGGCTGGAGCTGCCTGGCCCTGCTCACTGCATCCCTCTCGTTCAGGCAAATGAAGACAGCATCACTTTGGGAAAAGTCAGGGAAAAACTGTTCTTAGTGTTTCAGTATTTTTAAGCTAGACACATTTTTAACAGAAATTAAAAAAAAAAAAGTTAGGCATAATTTTAATATACATGTGTTTTCCTCCTATTATCGCAATTTTAAGATGTTGTGGTAACAAAAGAAAAAGAAATTACTGTTTTTCTCCAAAATGTCTCCATGGTCATCTCTTACATGTCTTCCACGTCCTTTTTTAATTGCATAGCACTTTACACAATTCTTACGTAGCACTAGAAATTGAAGACCAGTCAGCTTCCTGTTTAATGCCTTTCAAATTTACTTTAAGTATGCCCTTATTTTAGTGGAGAAAATAAAGTTGTGAGCTATTACTTTATTTGAGAGTGCTTGATCCATTCTTCAAGGAACAATTAAAATTAAGACGTCCCCACCCCTCACCTCCCCTATGTAGTGAGGCCTTGTGATCTCAGTATTCTAAGTGAAATGTAGGGGGTTTTGTGAACCTTAAACCAATACTATAGCTAATCTAATATTCTGATTGGTATTGTGATTAATTCATTATTAAAGAGGAAAAAAGGAACCTATCGTAAATGCTTTGAAGGTGTACAAGCTGAAACTCGCTCTCTGCATCACAGCTCAATGGGGAGATAGTTGAAGTATTTACTGTTTATGCAGCCGTGGGGTGGCAGTTGTGGGCAGTGAATGAGGTGACCCTTCAGCTACTGGACCTGCAGGGCAGATGGTCTGTAGGTGCTGGGGGGTGTGTCATTAGCCAGCCTTGGTCGTGCAGTGCGTCGGTCCCCGTTCCGTGCTGAGTGCGGCGGGTCTGGGGGGTTTGGGGCGTGCCCCGGCGGGCTGTGGCTCTGGGGGACCCGCGCTGCTGCGGCGGCAGGGCTGTCCCTGGCTGCAGCCAGCTCCAGAGCCACCCCAGCGGGGGACCGAGGGACACCCAGCGCTGGGCAGCGCGGGGACAGGGACAGCTGCGCTGGCTGCGGCCGGGCGCTGCTTTTCTCAAACGAGGTTCAGGTCCCTAAGGAAGCAGGGAAAAAGTGCTAACAAAAATCTGGATTTCTGTTTGCTTGGCTGCAAAAAACTTCCTCTCCTCACCCTCTTGACAAAACGTCACAATGGCACACAAGGGGCGTGGAAAGCCTTAGGCTATCACCTGTACTGTACTTTGAGCATTTTTAAATAAAAGTTCTCAAAAGCATTTGCATTACACGTGTTCAAATAGGAAGCACCTACTGCATATCTTAATTTGCTTTAAATGATTTTAGCTGTGCCATCTCTGCGGGAACACAAAGCCAGCAGGAGACGGTGCGTGTTGTGCAGCTCTGTGCTGTTCCTGCCCAGAGAGCTGCAGGTGATGCAGCCACAGCTCCCCAGGGAAATCCTCCCAATTCCCAAACCTGCTTCATCCTCCTGGATTGGCAGAACCCTCTGTGGCTGTGCAACCCGTGGATTGGGTGTTTGTGCTTGTTACCATGAGGATAAACCCGGGGCTGTAGCGGTGCCCCCGCTGTCTGTGCCTGTGGCACAGGGGCAGGGACGGGGCAGCAGAGCCTCCCTCGCTCCCCGGCGCCCCGGGAGCTCTCGGTTCTGACACACTGGCACTAATGTATCTTACTTAAGATGCTGAAATTCAGTACAATATCTCTCACTTCGTAGTGGCGGGTTTTGTAGTAACTCCAGTTTAAACAAAAAGTTAAAATTCACTGATCTCTGAAATAATTTCAGGTAAATTTTAACTCCTTGACTTCTGTGTCAGTGTGACATGCTTAAAAAGGAAGTGTTTCTTTCACAAAAATAAACCCAAGATGTTTGTAACGCAGTTGATTTCAAGGGCTTGTGGACAAGCGAAGTGCTGGAGTGTTAACTGGAGAAGTTCTGTACACGGATGTGTTTGAGTGACACTGGTCACTGTCTTGTCCCGATTCCTACGCAAGTCTTGTGGTGTCTGAAGATAAACAGGGAGACTGATCTTAGAAAGAGTTAATATTTTTGTCTTGTTTTTGTTTAGAAACAAATTGCCACATTTTGTTATTAAGAAATAGGACAACAATATCAAAATTATAGCATGTCATGAAAGGCGATGTCATTTGTGCTGTCAGAGTGCCTAAACTCCAAACTGATATTCCCTTTTACAAAGTGGAGGGAAATCCATGCTCCATAGAGCTCACAGACAAAAAGGCAAAAATAAAACAGATGAAACAAGTGGAAGAGATCAAGAACATGACTCTTTGTAGGATATACCTTCACCCAGGGTGCTTGTGATCCAGGAGTAATGCTGAGTTCTTGGTATATATTATTTGATATAGCCTTAATTGAATATATGCAGCAGAATTTGCCATCTGTTGCTGCTCTGTATCCTTCATATCAAGCTTAGTCCTCACAACTAATGTAAGGAAAATAGCCAGTGCCGTATTTTAGCTGGAACAGAAAATACCGGCGTGCCAGATGATTGATATAATACATAACTTGTTTCTGCGGGCGTGTTCGTATTTCAAACAAGAGATGAAATAACATTGAACCCCAGAAGTTCAGATTGGCTGAGAGATGTGAGACGTGTCTGTTTTCTCTGTCCTATTTGGACTATCCAATAAGAAAATGACTAAGTTTTCTCAGTTTTGCCATTGTTTCTTAGCATAAATCACAGCAACAGCATACACTGAGGTGAGTAAGATTTCACTGTAATTACATACATTCTTTTCCAGAAGATACTTTTAAAAAATAATGGTTTGTCATTCTTTACAGAATAGAAAGACTGACACAAAAACTGGTTCAAAGACTTGAACTATTTTAGGGCAGTCCTAGGCTCTGGTAGAGGGCACTGCCTGTCGTGGGATGCTTGTTTCTTCAGGCTGCTGTCGTCAGTCTTCCAATACTGAGACAGGTTTTTGATATTGGTGTGGAACACAGAGCTTCACTTCAAACAACAGAGGAAATTCACCAAGTCGTGTCCTGAGACTGAAATAAAATAACATTTAAAAAACCTCCAAACAAACAAAATCCAACCAAAACCAAGCAAACAGCGAAAACCAAACTCCGACCCAAACCACGACAACAACCCCCCCAGCTCTGCCCCGTGGCTCCGAGCGTGGGGCGGGCTGGCCACGGCACTGCAGGTTCTGCGTGCTGCCGGGTTCAGCGGAGCGGGCGCAGCACGGTGCTGCCGCCGGCCCCTGCGCTCGCACAGGCTGGGAAAACAGCGCTTTTCATTAAACTTAGTGTTTTCAGTGGTATTCACAGTGATACTGTAATAGATGTAAAAGATGACACCTTAAATCACAACTGACGTGTTTTAGGGAGCGTGTAGTTGGTCAGGTTTAGAAAGCCTTGACTTACTTGAACTTGAGCTAATGCTGTTTTAGCGATATAGTTAATTGTATTATTTTGTGTTGTATTATTAAATTGTCTTGTATTACCAGTATGTGGATTTATTCCATAATATAAATGTTTTTTAATACATTGCAGAAGCTCTGAAATTTGAAATAGAAAAGGAAGATAAAATTATCTTTTTTGTTTTAGATAGCAAGGAAAACTCAAGTTATTGCAGTTTTACCAGACTTTTCCCTTGTTTTCCCTTCATTTCAAAGCATCACAGGCATCATATTACAACAGAACAAAAATATTTTACTCTGGTAATATTCCAGAAAGCTGAAAATAATGCTTTGTGTATAGCATTGCAAGCTGTTTGCTATTTTCACGTGTTCAAATTTTATGTTTCAATAAGATCCACTGATTAAAAGCTCGTTTATTGGTTACTTAGTCCTGTGTGCACGTCTTTGCAGATTGAAATGGTTGACGGAAAAATACCGGGTTGGTAGACTACTTAATTTACAAGCACCCGTGGTGTGGGGATGCATCGATACAATAATGCAGACGTCGCATTGTCACCAGCAGAAACAGTTCTGTAGCAGGTGGGTTGAAGCTGCTGTTTTGGTAGCTCCAGAGAGCACCTGTGAGTCCTCAGCCTCTCAGTGTCTGGGGCTGTTTCCTGGTGTTCACTGAATAACGTCCTTCTCGATTGTTCTCAAACCCAAGTGTTGTGAAAACAAAGTATCTTGCTATGCAGACGCTTTCTGCAATTGGAGGCGTAAACACTGTTTTCCCTGTGAATGGAAGCTGAGGCTGGTCGTGCCTCAGCAGAAAGTCGTTGTGTGTTAACTGGTGGCAGCGTCTCCTTCAGTCGCGTTTTGTCATCGGAACAGCTCAGAAATACGTCATCTTACAGTCCAACAGGCAAACGCGTTCTTGTACAGAAGGCTTTTGTTACAAAATCAAGAGCTACTAACACTAAGCACGTAACTTCTTCGATATTTCACGCTTCTCCTGAACTAATGTTTGGTTCTGTGTGAGCTGAGGAAACGCTGTTCCCCGGGTTCACCGGAACAGGTGGGTGGTTGGTAAATCCTGACCCTGTTGTGTGGGTGGCAAACACGCCCTGCCCGCTCAGGCTGTGCTTTTACGATATTTGACGTGTCCGTGTCCCTTCCCAGCCCTCGATGGACACGTGGGAGGCCGTGGAGCAGGACACGCCACCTGGCTCCAGCCCTGCTCCCTCCCTCCCGGCCTTGCACACCTTCTGCCTGCTGCACACAGCTATGGCCGGCCTGGGCGCTTCCATCCTGGGGCAAAGGTGCCTTCTAGTTCTAGACATTCGAGTGTGGTGGGTCCTTTTTCCCCCAATATGAATAAATGCCAAGTGTGAAACCCCTGCAACATCATCTACTGACGTTCATTAACTAATTAACAACTAACTTCAAAGCCTCTGCTCCAGCAATTTGTAAGAGCCTTCAACAGAAGGACAGCAAAGATGTAATTGTGATAATTAAACAATCTTCTTAACTTTCTTAATTTTTATAACTTTTATCAACCCTCCCATTGTACTGCTGTCTTTTGTATTTACACTTGTCAGTGTGTTTTATAATTTCTTAAACTAAGGCATCGTGTGAAAATCCTTACGGATTGTATAGTCTATTGAAATACAAAACTCTTAAGCTTGCTTGGCCTGTATTTCAGAATCCAGTTTTGGTTCCAGACAGAAGATGAATAACTACTGTTCTTCAGCATCTTTTGTTGCAGAAATCTGGCACTTGTATTTAAAGGTTTCAAAAGAAGATTCTTTATAGAATATGGGGCAAAAAACCACCTGGGAAATAGCTGATATTCTGTGTTCCTTCAAAATATTTCTCCTTCGTTTTACACAGCTTTTTAGAAAATACTGTAAGTTGGGTCTTTTTATCTGCTTTCCCATTAAATTCCCATAGCCCAGCTGAATCTAGTAGTTGTGGCTGGAGGGTATCTCGTTGTACAGCCGGCTGTCCCTCGTGGTGGGCGGGAAAGGCGCGGGTGGCAGAGGCGCGTCCCCTGCAGCCTGTGCCCTCGGCAGCCGGCCCGCGCGAGCTGCGAGGCACCGCGGCTCTGCTGCGAGGCACCGCGGCCCTGCTGCGGGCCTGGGGGCTCTGCTGCGGGCCTGGGGGCTCTGCTGTGGGCCTGGGGGCCCTGCTGCGAGGCACCGCGGCTCTGCTGCGAGGCACTGCGACTCTGCTGCGGGCCTGGGGGCTCTGCTGCGAGGCACTGCGACTCTGCTGTGGGCCTGGGGGCTCTGCGCTCACCACGTGCAGCTGCTGCTTGGACTTTCTCAGTCTCCGTTTAAAGCAGGACAATCCAAGCTAAGGACAATGGTTGTAACTGACGATATGCTATTTTATGAAATATAATGCTCTCTTATTTTTAATACATTTTATGATCTCTAGTGCATGGAGCGAGCAGCTATCTTTACAGCAGTGTTGGTGACTCAGTTTGCCTTTCGAAGGACCTCACTGATGGACAGCCTTGGATGGTCCAAAGTTCAGACTTCTTACCCGTTTTTAACATGAATGTGAAACAGGTTGGTGTGATATTGCTTCGTGATGTGTTAGATTTGTAAAACATGACTTCTTAGGTGTACAAACACAAACTTTGCCTTTTCAGTTGCAAGTGCATAGTAGCTTTTGGGCCAGCTTTTCCTTAAAGGTAGAGCTAGTGTTCAATATAATTAATCTTGTCCAGTTCGCTGGCGGTGGATCTAGTGACACTGAATGACGTGGTGCTAGTGTCTGCTTTTATTTCTGTTTCGCCTTTTCTATTTCAAAGCGTGTATTGGGAGATGCAGTGACTGTGCCTCTCCCCTGGCCTCATCAAGATCATTTCTGCATCTAGATGAAAGAATATGTGCTGTGAAACTTCTCACAGGATAGGATTTATGTGTAGGTTTGTACATGATCTTCTGTTAGTGACGTAGATGTGCAGATTTCCTTGGGTAGGGGATGTTCAGCCGCTCCCCAGGTGTAAGCTGTTGTTCACCATGGCACGAGTATGACTGTGGACTCTCCTGTGCTGCTCCTTGTGGGCTGGTTAGAGCAGCTGTCACCTTGACCTGCTCTAAACTGAACAGACAGCATCAAATCCCCATTTAATCCCAAGTAAATTTAACCCAAAATGTAAAGTCTTACCATAAAACTAGCAGAAGGAGACACAGTGGCTTGAACTGATTGTTTTCAAATGCCAATTTGCACCTTTTAGACATGGTGGAACCTGAGTGTGTGGCTCTAAAAATCCAGTGGATGTCCAGATGTACTTGGCATTGTTGGAATGCTATGGGTAGATGCTAAATGTAGTAATAGCTTTGATTATTAATGAGTTCAGCTACTGTATGAAGATATTTATGTATATTTTATTCAAGAGCCCTAATTAAAATGGCCCTACCACAGAAGGAAAGCAAGTAAGCAAATCACCTTGATTTGACCGTAACATTTTCCAGTTGCAACGAAGCCAGCAGGATGTGAATCAAACCAGTGCTGGCTGCAAACACAGCCCAGAGGAGCTGGCTGCTCTCTGCTCTTCTAACTGTGTGATTAAAGTAGGCTTGACTTTCCTTATGGTAGATAGGATTTTGTTTGTATACCCATGTGTCCTTTTGCCATAAGAAAAAATAAATTGGATATACCGATATGATAGGAATCCAATCTAAGGATCCTAACAGTGCAATTACAACTGTGTGGAAAATAGCCACAAAAAATTCTATTCTCAGGTAATAAATTCAGTATATTTTTTTCACTTTTCCAGGATGTTCATTAGATTGAGAAGTTCCCCCATTTATATTTTTAGAGATCAATTTATTTATTGTCATTTAAGACCTATTTGGTCTTCTTTCAAATGTCTCCTTATCCTCATTTTTACCCCCAAGCATTCATGGAAAACGATGTCTCCTTAGTCTCTGTTTTGTGGGGTTTCTGCCTGTCAAAAGGAAGGTTTGGTCCCTTTATTATCATGACAGCCTTTTAATTCAGCCAGACCAGCACAACCAGCTGCAGATGTGAGAAACAAGCCCTGTGCCAGACTCGGTTAATCTGTATTTCATTAGAAAGGAAGCAATACTTCAGAACTGTGTATTTTTGGTGTGTTCTGCCCTGGCATGTGCCATGGCCATCTCACAGGAACAGCCAGCGCGTCCATGCTCTGCTCACCCGTCACTTCTTTGGGATGACCTCAGTGTCTGTTACAGAAACTTTTGGTCTCCACGTGTGGTTTGGCTAAGATCGGCGGCAGGGTCGGTTCCCTGGGGTGTTCCATGGTAACGGGCCTTCTCTGTGCCCCAAGCCTGGCTTGCCCACCAGAGCCCCACGCCTTTGGAGGGCGTCTGAAGGCCGGTTGTTCTGGCAATGTTCAACGAGATCAATCACAAGAGAATTTCTACTGGAGAAACTTCTTACCAGATGGAGCTTCTCATTAACACTACTTTTTTGTGTTCCTTCCCACAAACAGGCTGAATACAAAATCGTGATCATTTTAAAATAGAGACCACGTGAGTTTATTTTTAGGTACCTGGTAGAGTATTACCTGGCCATGTTTTCTCTACAGACGAATGTTTTTGTTACTCTTGGAATTTCTTTGCTGCTTTAGCAAGTCTTGTTTGGCTTGATTGTAACTTTCACATAATTCCATTAATATTTGACTTGGAAAAGAAAACAACAGTTTTCAAAAGTCATGGATGTGTAGCTATGTCGTCTCCCCTTAGGGTGCTCTAGTTTTGCACTCGGACCTCTTTTCAAGGTGGTATGCTTCCCAGATCAGGGGTTCCTTGTTGGCTTAGATGTACGCTGCGTGAACCTGAGGGTCATCCCTTCCTCCGCTCTGGGCAGAGATTTATTTGGGAGCACCAGCATCAGACAGCGCTGCTGAGCTCAGCTGCTTCATTCCAACACCTTGTTTGCTATTGCGTAAGATTTGTTCTTCCCAAATTGATGACTCCAGTCATGGGTCTGCCTGCTTAAATTATCCTTTCATTTAAAATTTAAATCAATCCATAACAATGTAGTCTATGGCTATTTCAGCAACAGATTTTTTTTCTGTTCTGACTTTAGGCTCGGGTTTGTTGAGTATGTAATCTTCTGTGTGGGTTTAATTGCTCTTTCGTCACCATGTCTATGAAATGAATACCTTTGCCCCATCATTATGACGATTAATCACACATTAGTCAATGTCTGGAAAAGGTAGGCCTTATAGGACCAAGTTTCCAGTGGCATTTGTTTCTCATGGAGTTTCCTCACCAAAGTTTGAGTGGCCACTGCCATGGGCGATCTCTTCTCTGCTGTTGGAGATTCGCTACAAGGTGTTAATGGTTATGCCGTAAACTCTGCCCTTTTCACATGAAGGAACACTAGTTCTGGAAATGAACGGTCTCCAGAGAGATGGCTTCTCTCTGAAGTTGAAAGCTGGTAACCTGACTATTCCCATCTTTTGAATTTTGCTTAGGTCTGTGGGTCTTACAGTTCATCAATGGATTGAGCTGATAACTAATAAATCAGAAATATCAGAAAACAGTCTGTTGTGAAAACACCAAATCAACAGTTTATTAAGGAAGACTTTTTTGTTGAAAGTTAGTAGCTTTGAGCATGCTGTACTTGGCATGGACACAAGCCTTTCCATGTTTTGCAAATAGGTCGTCAGTGAGGGTGGATCACTGGTTCTTCAGAATTCGGTGTGAAACCTGGAGTTCATCCTGCCATCCCAGTAAATAAGCTATTTAATGTTCATGAAGACTTAATTGGGAATAATGAGGTCTAATGGCTCGGCCCACCCGGTGAGGTGTTAGTTGGTGACAAGTGTGGAACAGGTATCCAGCCTCGCGTCTGAGCTTTGTCCCATGCCAGTTCTGCTGCATTTTCCTTTGCTGAGGTGCGTTATATTTCTAATTCCTATCGAGGACAGTAGTGATGGCGGTGGCCTCAGCTTGGAAAGAACTTCAAACTGGCTTCTCCAAGATGAGGGCTGGCTGGCATCGCTCTGAGCCCTGGAGCACAGGCGTGCCGTGCTGTGGCCGCGCTCGCGGTGCCATGGCTCCCATCCCCTGCCGTGCCGTGGCCGCGCTGGCGGTGCCGTGGCTCCCATCCCGTGGCTCCCGTGCCCTGCCGTGCCGTGGCTCCCGTACCCTGCCATGCCGTGGCCCCCGTGCCCTGCGGTGCCATGGCCGCGCTGGCGGTGCCGTGGCTCCCGTGCCCTGCGGTGCCGTGGCCGCGCTGGCGGTGCCGTGGCCCCCGTGCCCTGCAGTGCCGTGGCCGCGCTGTCCCCGCGCTGTCCCCGCGCTGCAGCCGTGGCAGTGGTGGACCGGCCGTTCCTGCTGGCAGAAGCCGGGCTGCCCCGGGCTGGGTGTCACCCTGGCGCGGTTCCCTGGCGCTGTGTCACCGCAGCAGCCGCTGCCGTGTCCCGCTCGGCTGAGGACAGCAGCTCTCCAGAGCACACGGGCACTTTGCTCCGTCGGTTCGGTTGCTGGTAAACGCTGCCTTTTAAGGTGACTGTAAATGACAAGCGAAGGGACTTCTGGCTTATTCTGTGTATCTGACAAAACTGCTGGGCACGTCCCTCCTGCGGCTCCGCGAGAGGATGTTGACAAACAGCAGCATCAGTATTGAAACCGGATGAAAATGGGACAAGGTAGAATGTGAGTGTGTGTGTTTACCTTCCCGTATTTGGACATGTTGATCTGAGTCTGCATCAATAGCCTCGCCGAAGTCTATTTTTAAAACATATAAAAAAAGATTTTAGCAGTGTTCACTAGAAGGTGTGTTGGGAGTTGTTTGGGGTTAACCAACAGCACTACTGTAGAGAAACAAGTTACAAACTGTATTTGCCACTGTAAGGAAGACATTTGTTTAAAAATGTTATTGAAGAAATAATTCTATGCAGACTGTACCATGTGGACATTTTAAATTAATTTTTTATTGTGCCTTTGTTTGTCGAAAGAAGTGGAGCGTTATATGCTTCCCTTAAACGAGAGAAGTGTAAAGTAGAATTTGGAGCCTATTTTTGCCCCTCCTTTGCTGGGCATGTTAACGTTGCTCTGGCACTTGCAGCTTCACCTGTCTGGTCACAGGAGAACTGAACTGACGGAGAATGTGCTACGCAAAGTTTAACAGAAAAACCAAAAAGAGGTTAAACCCTCTGTGGAACCTTTTCTGTGCCTTTGCAAAAAAGCTCAATTTAAAAATATTTGGATTTGAAGTGGGGTCTCCCACAAATAGAAAGGCAAAAAGTGCAATTAGGTCCACAGGTATCCTGTTAGCATCTGTGATTTATCCTGCTGTCCGGGATGCTGAAGAGAGAACTAGCAACTGACAGCACCTTGCTGAAGTGTTTCATTTGGAGATAGCACGAATGGTCTGTGTGACAACTGTTCTCCTTTCCCGAGGCACAGCAATACGGTGTTCCTTGGCGATTCCCCGTCTCAGACGGTCTCATACGTCGTTCTCTGCTGGGCTGTGTCCTTCTCCCTGCTCCGCTCACGAAGCTCAGGCACTATCGGCTCGCTGAAATTGTATAGATTTTTATGGAGCTTAAGTAAGACATTCTAAAAATGGAAAGATATGCCTCTAACTACAATGACTATTTAAGCGTTACATGAAATAGCAACCTTGCAAGTTGTGAGAGTGCATTCTTTTCTGCTGTTGTCATCCCTGAGTGTATTTCCTGAGCTATTGCATGGACGTTTTCCTGGACTTGCACAGTGCAAGCAAGAGCAGGCTTTCTCTGTTTGAAAGTGGAAATCCCCTAAAACGGTGCTTAATGCTTGTGCCTTTTTAAGACTTAAAATCATGTAATTTTTCAACTACTTCGTGTTATTGAGGGGATTTGCTTTTGATAGATGTGTCTTAAACTCATTTTAAGCTTTATGTTAAAGCACAGTGAAAATAACTGATGAATTTCATAACTTTTCTGATGGTAGAGTTGCTTATTTAAATATGTCAGTATTAATTGTCAGGCACATCTAAATCATAAGTGTGACCACTTCATTGATTCTATTACCTGTAGTTATGAAAAGGTCTAAAAAATAAAGTTTGTTTGAATTTGGAAGGGGGAAGAGCACCCTAGTATCCCATTTAGAAGAGACAGCGACGCTTAAATAATTAATGTCATAGATATTATCTGATACCTGGCAAGAAGAGAGCAGTGCCTTTTAAATATTATCCTTGATTATTGCTTTCTCTTTCCTGCAGTGACTTCAATATTTCAGCTGTTACCACTGTTCCCCATAGTCTCTGTTTTGTATCCAAACACAGGCGACTCCTACATAAAATTTGCATAGCTTTGGTTGCTCTCTCTGACTTTTCAATTATCTAGCTTGAAATTGGGTGCACAAAACTGGATGTACTTCTTTAGCTAAGCAGACTGGGAAGATCACGCATTTCAGTGCAGTGGGAAACGGAAAATAAGCAGGAGTGATAAATGAGGTACTTTTTGTATTATTATTATTTTTCCCTCCTTTTCCTTTGTCACAGGAAAGTGTGCTCTGATTACAGGCATCGCAGCCCCGTGTTGTTTTCCGCAGAGCGGTTGCCTTGCCGGGTGTCTGCTGTCCTGCGCTGGCTCCCGGCCGAGCGCAGGGCTCTGACCGCCCGGCAGCGCGGGTGGCCGCGGGTACAGGTGAGGCCGCACCGAGCCTGCGGAGGCGACACCGGCCCGGTTTGGGTTGGGATCAGCTGTTCTGGAGCTCGGTGTGCGGAGGTTGGTTCTCACACAGCTCCCGGTCTCTGAGCGCCGCCCCGCCGCTGGGTGCCGGGCGCTGCCTGGAATATGATCACCCCCTGAGTGCTGGCGGGGACTTGTCGCCCCGGGTCACCTGTTGGGCAGCGCCTGTGACAGAGCCCCGTTTCAAGCCTTCTGTCGATGCAAGTGAGCTATCAAGTACTGCTTTGATAACAACTTCCTCACCAGCTCCATGGTTACCCCTGGCCCCACGCAGGGTTTTCACCTGCACTATCTGGGCTGTTTGTCCAAAGGCCACGTGGCAGCATCAAAAACTTTACACTCAAGATGTATTTCTAGTGCTGTTGTTGAAGAACAGAATGAGTTAGATCTGATGGAATCTGCTCTTGACAAACGCGTGCTTTTTCTTCACGCTTGCAGTGCCAGTGCCTAGGAGACAGTCTGTCACTGGGTTGGTGTGCTTCGTTTTCCCTGCTCAGAAGTTAGACTGGAATATGAGGCAGGGAATTAAAAGGTTGAAATAAGAATGGTGATGTTGTGACCAGTATTGGAGATTCCTTTGAATGATCATAGAATCGTTTTGGTTGGAAAGACCTTTAAGATGCTCCAGTCCAGCCGTGCCGCTGCAGCACCGCACACCCAGCCCGGGCACCGCTCTGGGACATTCCTGTTGGAACCGGGCACCAGGAAAAAACCAGCTCTGTGCCATCCTTCAGTATTTGTTTCCCTTCTTGACTGTTTCCACACTTAATCTTCATTGCTTTGGTCTGTAGTTTTCTGTCTCTCTGAGTTTTCTTGCTGCTGTATGCTGAATTGTCACATTTGGTACTATGGGCCTCTGTTTCAGAGTGGGGTTGAAATTACTGACATTCTTGAATGTATCATTGACCCGACTCTTTTCCTTTATGGCACTTCTGCCGAAAGTCTTCATGCATAGCCAAACATTTTATCCTGAGTTTAATTTATAGTTATGCTTCTATCTTCCACCCCCTACTATGGGAAGACATATGGTTCACTTTGATAGGAATAGTTAATATAATATTGTATTTATCAACATTAGCTCATTCACCTTGCTTTATGGTTTTCCTCAAGTTGCTCAGTTGTCTTTGATCTCTAATCATGTTACTTGTAAATTTTGGTGTTTCACAGATCTTCATCTCTTTATAGTGTATGAGAAATACTGAATTCTCTCTGGAGTGGAGTTCTCTGTAATCCTGTCACAAGTACTTAAGGTTTTTAAGGGTAAACAAATAAAAGATACCTCCGGAAAAATAATACTGATAATACTTGCTTTTTGGGAGATTGGAGAGCTGACTGCAGTATTGGTAATTTTGCTCTTAAAAGCCAGACACGTGTTGTCTGTTTCATGGAGGGTTTGCTACTATATGCACCTTTTTCAGCTTCTAGGTTGGAGAACAGGAGGAAGATCCGTTTGCTTAAATAGAGAAGTTTGCGTGGAGAGCATTCTTAGCAGCAAACTGAGTTTTGCTGTCCAGTTCTGTTTCAGAGCAAAATGAAGAGTAAACTACAGTTTAGCAATTAATAAAACTTCAGTTTAGTAAAACCTTTTGCTAAGCTGTAGCCATGTTTATTAGAGAACAGTGGTATTCCCTAATTCTGCAAGAATTTGATATTTCTGTAGTAGTCATTTGAGTAGGAAAAAGCACAGGCTGCATTAAAGAACTCAGAAATGTGTGCCAAGTAAAAGCAGAAGCTTTAACGGCATCGCTTCTCCGTTTCGCTGTGGTTGGATTTCTCTCCCACCGAACCCCGGGTTAAGCTGCTGCTCGTTCCTGAGCCGCGGTTCTCCAGGCAGAGCTGGGGGCCAGGGCTCCCAGCGAGCCCCAGCGCTGCTCCGGGCCGCGGTTCCGCGGGCGGGACGCAGAGGGCCGCGTGCTGTGCGGTTCAGCCGTGCCGCAGGAGCCCGAGCTGGGAAGGCTGCGCCCCTCAGCTGCCTGTGCCTTGGGGCTGTGGCCGTTCGTTTCTGTCATTGGGAAAAATATTTATATTCTATTTTTTTCCAATGTACTGTATGACAAACTTGAGAACCATACTTTTATAAATGCATGTAAAATAAAATAAGGTTTATAATTCTTCCAGTTGACATATATCTGCGTACAGTTAGTGTGCATAATATCTAGCAATAACGTATAGAGTAATACTTCAATAATAATTTTACAGGGCTAGGAGAAAGTGTAGGTGGAAATTGAATAACGCCTGCAGCTGCTGCCGTGCCTGGTAGTGTTTGTATCTGTGCTGGGGGCTGTTCTCAGTGTAACCCGGTGGGCGATGGGAGCGCCTTGCTCTGGAGCTCCTGTCCTTCGCAGGCGTTCGGCAGCTCTGCGCTGCCGGTACTTGGCCCTTCCCTTTTCAGGTTGTATTGCTCTGGCACGTTCATTCTGAATGCCTTAATACCCTAAATTGATTGAGAACATCCCAGCACCAAACGAAGAATTTATTCTTCTCCGAAGGGTTGAATGAATAATTGATGAATGTCTTTGTCACCCGACAGTCTGTGTGGAAAACCCGAAACCCATCTGTGATATCGCAGCTCCCGTCTCCCCTGCGCTGGGTGGCTCTGGACCTTACCGCTGGCCCTCCCGTGCTGTTAGTGCACCGCGCTGGGGGGGCTCCGGGGGACGTGGGGGACACACCGGGGCGGCCCAAAGGGAGCATTCGCGTCTGGGGCTCCTGTTTGTCTTGTCCGTAAGGCACGGAGCGCGTCAACTTAAACTGCTGAAAACTATTCATTGCCAATTAGCTTGTGGTACTTCATACATCTGTGAAGCAGGAATGTTCTCCAGATACCCTTTCTTCTTTTTCTAAGGTGAGCTACAGACGGTGCCCCAGGCCTTGAAGGAGATGATCGTAAATATGTCTTTATTCAAAACGGTCGTCTTGCCTTACCTGTCTGATCTCTTCTGTTGAATGGTTAGTTTGAAAGCTATAAAAATATTAATCTTATGAGCATGTTACAACTGGATATCTGCGGATGTAGAATCTTGCCTGCTTGCTGCGGTGGAGTTAAAGTATGTAGCCATCGGCCAGAAAAAAAAAGGCTATCTTTTACTAAGAACGTTAGCAAAAATACATTTGTCCAAAACCCAGGGTAATAATTTTTAAGATTTTAAAAAGGACATAGCACGAGATACATTTTCCTCTCGCTCCATATTTTTTCAAATACATGCATGTTCGAAAGGTATCCTGAAAAGAGAAGGGGCTGAGGCAGGTGGTACATTCAGCAGTAAGACAGCTGAAGGCATCTCCCCCTTTCTCAGGCACCGCGTCGGTTGTGCGCAGGTTTCTTTTGCTACTGAGGGACTCAGTCTGCACAGTTATGCAGGTCAGTCTTTTAATGCTGTCATTACAGAGGTCAGTTTCTTCCATGTTTTCATCAGATAATATATTTACTTCCCTGGTTTAACCCTTAAGTCCACGTGAAAAAAACTTCTGCACTACTAACATCCATAAAGAAAAGTGATACCTTAACAGAATGCTAGCCCAGACCATGATCTTTGGAGTATCTTGACTTACTGCATCTGGAAATTTTAAAACCTGGTTTTAATGTAAACTTTTGAGCCACTTTTGCAGACTTGCATCATCTTTGCGAGTGGATAAGTTGTCATCTGCTTTCTTTTCATCCAAACACGCGGCTGCAGGCTGGCAGGATAACAGAGTCTGTGCGAGTTCAGCAGGCTGGAGCATGTAAATCTCAGCTGAGTTGGTAGGCAAGCAGCACTCGTCCTTGGAGCTGCGTGGAGCCAACAGGAGCCGCTCATTCCTGATGTGTGCTGACATGTCTGGGAAGTAACTCAGAGAATCAGATAAAGTTTAATCACATCTTCATCTAAAAACTGTGGAACTGTAGTAGTCTTGTTTTGGTTTCGACTTTCACAGATACTGTGAAGGATGAAAAAAAAACCAAACCCACAAGAATCTTTGACCAAGAGCTGAGATGTGCTTTAGTGCTTAAGTGTAGATTTCTGAAAATAACATGTTTGTGTAATAACATGTCAGCATCCCAGCAAGTTGATTTGATCTTATTGGAGCTTTTTTCTTCTGTATGTTGAGTCTTGCTCTGATGTCTTTGGTGATTTGCTCGTCTTGCCTGAGTTAATTTGTAGCTAGATAAATACAAGGATGTTTAGTGATGAGGTGTTGCTCATTGTTTTTCTCACGTTTCTCTCATGAAATACAGTCTATCGTATCCTAGTTGACGGTGTCCATAAGAATTCTATTAGCTCTTCAGTGTGAATTACTCTGACCTTCGTTATGGGGTTCAGGTCAGCAGTGGGAGGCTCCAGAACAGGGAGCACAGGTGAGCCAGAATCTGGGAGAACCGCCTGTGCAAGGAGGAAAGCGAAGGGGAGCGAGTGGGAAGCTGTGGCAAAGCACCACGTCTGCTGTCCTGCCGGGAACCTGGCAGGGCCGGGGTTCTCCTCGGGAGATGGATCACTTGGTGCTGGGGTTCTCCTCGGGAGATGGATCACTTGGTGCTGGGGTTCCTCTCGGGAGATGGATCACTTGGTGCCGGGGTTCCTCTCGGGAGATGGATCACTTGGTGCCGGGGTTCCTCTCAGGAGATGGATCACTTGGTGCCGGGGTTCCTCTCAGGAGATGGATCACTTGGTGCCGGGGTTCCTCTCAGGAGATGGATCACTTGGTGCCGGGGTTCCTCTCGGGAGATGGATCACTTGGTGCCGGGGTTCCTCTCAGGAGATGGATCACTTGGTGCCGGGGTTCCTCTCAGGAGATGGATCACTTGGTGCCGGGGTTCCTCTCAGGAGATGGATCACTTGGTGCCGGGGTTCCTCTCAGGAGATGGATCACTTGGTGCCGGGGTTCCTCTCAGGAGATGGATCACTTGGTGCCGGGGTTCTCCTCGGGAGATGGATCACTTGGTGCTGGGGTTCTCCTCGGGAGATGGATCACTTGGTGCCGGGGTTCCTCTCAGGAGATGGATCACTTGGTGCCGGGGTTCTCCTCGGGAGATGGATCACTTGGTGCAGCAGAACTGTCTGGAGATGCGCTGCACCGCACGCAGCCTCGGGAGGCTGCAGGAGCCGGTGCTCTGTGTGCTGGGGTGAACAGGGAGCTGTGCCTAGTGCAGGCAGCAGGTCCCCTCTGAAGAGGCGGTTAAAGCGGCTGTTTCAGTGCGGTTTGCGCCAGCAAACCCCTGCGGTTCCTCAGGAGCTGATCTCTGCCCCGGTTTTGTTGCCAGCCAGCTCTTTGATGGCTCGGCTTGCTCCCATCTGACCTGCACGGCCTCGTGAACCCATTTCAGTGAGCCTCTGCGGCAGAGGATGCAAAAGCCACTCTTTTCAGAATTACTGCAGGGTATTTCAGGCTAGAGGCTGCACACTGAACGGCTTTATTTTCCTTGCACACTTGTACCTAGTTTGAAGCTGTAAATGCAGGCCAGCCTTGAGCTTGATTGTCCCTGCTTCTGTCCCTTTGTGTTTTATTTTTAAATAGAGAATTTCAAAATTCAGAAGAGGTGTCAAGAATTTTCTCAAGATGTATGCTACAAGATGAAACATTTAACATTTTTTCTGAAAAATTATTTAAATGATTATAAATATGTTGTTGTGATCAGAAAGTCTACAGAAAATGGTAGCAAATTTTTAATGTTCTCAAGTTTGCTGTTAATCTCCCCCCAAATGTTTTAAAGGATCTCACATTACACTTTTGGGCTATACTAGAACCATTTACACTATTCACAAATCTGTAGTTCTGCAACATCTACCAAAAGATCATCTCAGAACATTCTAGTCTTTTAATTCTCATGCATTCTTTGCTGTAGCGGAGAACTCAAATCTGTAAACTTCTCTCACACTGAGGAATTTTAAGAAGCTACGTGAATAAGGTATGCTGAAATGCATCACACAAAGTAGTAGAACAGTAAAATATGTTTTCCGAGTTTTCATTATGGCAACGTAGATCCGAGTGTCTTTGAAGTGCAGGAGCAATTTGAGGCTGGCATACAGGGAAGATTTAAGCTGTGTGCATAAATGGTGCCTGCGTTGTCGGGGCCGCCCACGCGGGTCTGTGGGAGGCGGCGCCATCCCCTGAGCGCAGGTCAGCAGTGTGGCGAGGGGATGGCGTTTGGGCAGCCGGGGAGCGGCGCACAGGGGTCTCTGTCGGGTGAGCCCTCGGTGCTGAGCCCTCGGTGCTGAGCCCTCGGTGCTGAGCCGGGACACGAACAGCCCCTGCAGCTGCGGGCCTGCTCCTGAGCGGTGGAGTCTGGCTGCTTGTTTTCCAGTAATGAGCCAGTTATCCATGCCCAAAGGAGAGAGTAACGCAACTCGGGAAGTACTTCAGCCAGTAAATCCCAGTCTTGCGCAAGGAAGAAAGAGGTTTTCTTGTTAACTCCTCCTGAGTTTTCCTCGTACCTGACGACTCGTGTGAGTCCGGTGCTGGGTATGTCCTGTTCCTGTAAGGTGACCGTGAGACTCTGAAGCGGGTGGGTGGGTTCTGTGCCCCAGGCAGGCTGGTGGTGGGACAGGGTCCTGCGCGGGCTGGGCCGCGGGCACATCTCGGGTTGTGTGTCCCCCACCACACACGGCGCAGCTGCCGGGGCACGAGCAGCTGGAGCGAGCACGCTTGTCTGTGCCAGCCGGGGGCTCGCAGGTCACAGCCGCAGTCTGTGTGGAAACCTGCGTTACAGCGCTGCCGGCCGTGCCAAGGGAGGACAGCGGCAAAACAACGGCTTGTCTGGAAGGGTATAGCTCTAATCACACCTCCTAACACTGAGACAGGCGTACATTTAGCACTGGCATCTTCATTAATTATTAATTTGATTGGTTTTCATCTGAGTATTATTATTAGAGACCCAATATTGGGTATATTATCTATTCCGAAAAATTACTAGTTCAGATATACATTTTCTTGACTGATTTGTTACAGAAATTTACTACAGATAGGTTGAACAGTTACTTCACAATGTTGGGGTGAGAAGAGAGTGTCAGATAAAATTATGGAAAAGACAGATTGAGATTGCCTCACAGCTGTGCTCGTTAGATCATGTTTTTGCAGAGGTTTTTAGTTGGTCCAGCTTTAAGCGTTCATTTAGATAATATACTTT
The DNA here is from genome assembly GCA_013399365.1 of Pampusana beccarii. Taxonomy (NCBI): domain Eukaryota; kingdom Metazoa; phylum Chordata; class Aves; order Columbiformes; family Columbidae; genus Pampusana; species Pampusana beccarii. The sequence continues at coordinate 716,015 of VWYH01010593.1, forward strand.
GAAAGTGGGTGCTTGGAAGAAACTGGCACTACCTTTTGTAATACTTCTGTAGTACATCATAGAAGCTTCAAAAAGTCACTGTTTTGAAGTAAAGTTAAAAAAACCCATGCTTTTCTTCCCCATATGTCTTAAAGAAAATTAAAAAGTCCCTTGATGGAATAAATATTATTGATGGAAAAAATACTGCACCGATTTCAGTGTTTCAAGGTATCTCAAAACTTATCTTTTTTTGTAAACCATAGTTACACTTTTGGAAAGAGCCAAAAATTTAGAACTGTGACCACAACGGCGTGTTGTACTGGTTTTGGCTGGATAGAGTTTAATTATTTTCATAGTATGTAGTATGGTGACCGTACGAGTGTTGGTAACACCGTACGGACAAGAAAGCAGCCCATTTCTGAAAGAAGCTCGTGTGTGACTTGTGAGAGTTATTGAGATTTGGCCTCTTGATTGCTTGGCAAATATTCCTAAATGAAGGAAAAGCTTGACTGGCTAGTTTTATTGCTTCATTATATGCTTGCGAATTTAACAGTCCATTTAGAAACCTGAAGCACTGACTTACAGTCATAAAAGAACCATGGAAACGGATTTAAAAAATCAGGTATGACCCAGGGAATCGTAACATCTATTCTGTGATTCTTTGGTTTATTACAGCTTGATGAAGAAGTTTATTTTTAAAAGTAAACCCTTAAAAGAATACATTTTAATGTTCTAAAACCTGGAAGTTACATCTCTAACTCTGACTTTAAAAAATCCTATTGCATAACTATGAGAGCACATTTTCGGTGCTGCTTTCGTGAAAGCTATTTAGCTTGTTCCGGTAGAAACCAGGGCCTGGAGGCTCTAGGTGTGTGCCAGGGTCACGGCTGGCAACCCAGCGTGGCCGCCTTTCTATTTGCAGTCTTGATGTGCACGAACACCCAGGCAGATCTGGCTGGTCATTCGCTCGGTGTCGCTCCAAGCCAAGCGGCCTGTGGTACCGTTTCATGTGTCCTGTGCCAGGTCTGGCAGGCCCACCCGGGGCTCCCTCGGCAGATCGGAGCAGCTGGCTGTAAAGAGACAGGGAGAAATGGCTGTTGTCCTCCTTCTCCCTCCTCCCTTCTAGTTTCTTGTGTCTGTTTCCTTCTTTGTGTCTGTTTGTTTCCTTCTTTGTGTCTGTTTGCTGGTTTGTTTGTGTCTGTTTCCTGGTTTGTTTGTGTCTGTTTCCTGGTTTGTTTGTGTCTGTTTGCTGGTTTGTTTGTGTCTGTTTCCTGGTTTGTGTCTGTTTCCTTGTTTATTTGTTCTTGTTAGTTTCTGTTTCCGTTTCAGTTTCTGTTTGTGCTTTGTTTGTGGTTGTTAACCCCCAGCGGGCAGGACTGCGGCAGGGGCTGGGGAGCAGGTGCTGTGCTCCGGGAGCGGGTGCTGTGCCCAGCAGCGGGTGCTGTGCCCAGCAGCGGGTGCTGTGCTCCAGGAGCGGGTGCTGTGCTCCAGGAGCGGGTGCTGTGC
>VWYH01010593.1:717880-763251 GCA_013399365.1 Pampusana beccarii
CCAGGAGCGGGTGCTGTGCCCAGGAGCGGGTGCTGTGCTCCGGGGGGGGGGCTTTGCCCCGGGAGCGGGTGCTGTGCCCCGGAGCGGGCAGGGCCTGGTTGCGGCCTGGCCGTGCTGTGCGCCTGGCGGGAGAGGCTTCCGCTCTCTGGGAGCAGGGGGAGCGTGGCAGGCCCCGTGCTGCCGTGGCGGTTGTGTCCTGTGGGGAGGTGAGGGAAGAAGGAGCAGGAGCTGGTCCTTGTGTGGCTGAACGAGTGTGCTCAGGTGTGCTCTGCAATGCTCACCCAGAAACCCCGCACACGGTGTTTGTGCAGTTTTCTCCCTGGTTCCGGAAGGTCAATGCGGTGTGGACCCAAGGTGAGGACGGGTACCGGAGTCCCCAGGGTGCCTGGCACTCGCTGAGGGCAGGACGGGCCCTTCTCCAGACGTAACTCAGCCCAAGTGAGGCTCTTGCTCCAGCGTGGTTTTAGGAGCAGCTTTTATTTTTCCATTCCAAGCGGAAGAAGCTGATCTGTGACCAGACTTCTGCACTGTATGTTACCCCACGACTGCCTCTCATCATTCACCTCACTTTAGTTTCTCTGAAGCTGTTGTGGCTGCAGTGGCTGATATGAAACTGCACATTAAGGGTGTTACCAGCTCTTCCAGCAGCCCGGAGTAGTGTGGTTAATAAAGGCCACCTGCTAATGCACCTGAAGCAGCTCGAGCCTCAGCAGAGTCCTTGTCCCTCTCACGATGCACATACCACTGTACGTGAAGCAGAACAAAAGTACTTTTCCTTACATGATCTCTCTTCTGGTTTCCACCGCCCTGCCCAAGGCTGCCCGCAGTAGCTCAGAAGTGCTCTGACAGCGCTGTCTGTGCTCGGCCTCTGCAGACCCGTCCCGAGGGGACGATCGACCTTGTGGGGTGACCCAGCTCAACTGCCCGTCCCACTAAATGAGAAGCACCCGTCTCCGCAGCACGGCCGCTGCTCTGGTGGGTTGTCCCGTGCCTTCCGGGTGGCGTGTGCCCAGTTTGTGCCGATTCGATGTGTAGAAGGCGGGTGGTGGAGAGGATGGGCATGGTGAAAACAGGTCAGGACTCGGGTCTTACGGGGTCATTCCCGGCCTTCGGGACTGTTTGCAGTGTAAGCTGCTCCTTGCGAAATGAAGGGAAGGAAGCTGCTGTTTGTATTTGTGTCCCCTGGGAATATTGTGTTTGTTCTGAAAATCTAAAATGAAATATTGACTACTTTTTAATGTTAGACCTCGCAAGCTTTGTTTTCATTTGTTCTGAAGGAAATTAAAGCATGGTATGTGTGCAGAAACTACATCAATACCGCCTACTTGCTACTTTCGAAGTGTTAAACACACTTCGTAGCTATCTCTGTAATCTGAGTTACTAGTGACTTGTGTAGTTAACCAAACGGCTCGCCTGGAGTTGTTAGTGTGCTGCCTCCGGTACGAGCCTTGGGACTCCTGGGTGCTGATCCTGCCTGTCCTTTCCCCGCTATCCATAGCCCAGGGCAATTGCTTTAACTTCAGTCTTTTAATTTCTTCTTTTGCAAAAAGAACACTAGAAGCATTGTTCTGTTTAACTTGTTATTACCATAATTAGTGTCTTCCATGGTTTGTTCCCAACAGGAACACGTTCTGCTGTTACGTGTCATTCTTCTATGCTGAAAACTGCATGTGTGGTAAACTTTTACTGATCCTGGGTATTTGTCACGTTTAACCCCAGGATTTTTCATGCAGCTTGGATTTTGCTACTTTTAGTAACTTCCACAAAGTAGTATTTAAAAAATAATTGTTAAGCGTCGCATTGGCTGGTTGTTCCTGCCCGCCCCTCGTGTTCTGTATGGAATTCTGATGTCAGTTGGAGAAGATGTAGCACAGTGATAGCAACATATGCTGATATTAATAATATAAAGTTTTCTGCTAATTTGATTAAGTTTGGAAAGGTTTCGTAAAAAAGATAATTTATAATCCTGAAAACTTGAATTTTCTTAAACATCAGTGACTCAAAGTGTAAACTGTTTTGACCTCTCGTTGTTGCAGGCACAATGCCAGCCCCCGAGCAGCCCCCCATGGTGGACGAGGGGCTGCGGCAGACACAGGAACCTCCCACGGGCCCAGGCATGGAGCTGGAGACCACGGCCACCACCATTCTGGCTTCTGTGAAGGAACAGGTATACAGCTTCTTTTCAGAAGTTCAGTACGCACTGTGGGGTTAACCATTGTCTGCTACTGCGTTCCTCAAAAAAAATCCATTGTTGTTTCTGAAAGGTGTCACCTAGTGTTGGTATAGTATATTTTGTGGGTCAGAATGTTAGAATCTGGGTATAAAGGGCTCGTTTAATTGCATTGAACAGAAGCATTATTATGGTATTCTCTGTCCCTTGGAATGTACACGCTGTTGTAAATCAGACTTGAAATGCAGGTTCGTTGTTTAAGAAAGAGGAAAAGCTCGTGTAGAACCATTCGTTTTTGTACATGCTGCAAAACTGTGTACAGTGTTGCAGAAATTTGCACATAAAACTTTAGGTATCATTAACTGTATTTTGGTAAAGAACGGGTTTTAAACTTTGAGTTTGTTTTCAGTTATCAATACTAAGCTAGTAACATATTTTAAATCCGCAATACATTTATGGACACGTATCTTGATGATAGGTTCTACGTGGAAAATAAAATTGTGTTTGAAATTGAAGTCAGCCTTAATTTGTGAAGATCGTCTGGGGGAAATGACTTGGAGTTTTACAAAGAAGCATTCGAAGTAAACTTTCTGGTTATAACAAAAAAAAACCAAAACCAGCCACAATCCCCAACAAAACAAAACAAAAATAAAAACACCATAAAGAGAGAAGTAATAGTTTGGCTTTCACTGTCAGAACTAGAAATAATGATCATCTTTCTTTGCTTAATATGTAAATGCAACATTTGAATTTCAAAATAAATCTGCTTTGCTGTCTCTGTTTCAGAACTGCTTTTAAGATAAATCAGTACTCAATTCAAGATATTAACTCTTAATGCAAACACTTGATGTATTGGTTCTCATATGTTGTCCCATATTAATATTTTTAGATAGTGATAATTAGATTGTATGGCCTTGATTTTAAAAGATTCATACCCATAGAACCTTCAGTTTTAAATGAAAATTTTCTACATGATGATGAAATTTGGATCTTTATTTTCATGCCTAAATTAATAGTTTCAAAAGTATTTTAAGATGACAATAGCAACCCTAATAATTTGTTAATGATATTGAAACTAATACTAAATTCTCCGGTGCAGAGGATATTAATGCTGGAGGCTGTGGAGATGCGAGGACTCGCAGTTGTCTGAGTGCCAGTGATCCTGAGCCGCCTCCCATCGCCCGGGACAGCAGTTTGCCTTGTGCTGCCTTAGCTCGGCACAAATGTCGGTTATAACTCGTTTGCTTGCAGTTCACTTGTGGTGGCTTTGAGCTGGTCTGTTTTATTTTGCAGTTGGGACGGTGGCTGCAGCGGTGCCGCGGTTGCCGGTGCCGCGGTTGCCGGTGCCGCGGTTGCCCATCCCCAGCGCTGCGGTCACCGGCCCAGCTGCTGCTGCCCTCGGGTGCAGTCGTGGTTGCCAACGCTGAGCACACAGTTCTGACAGCACTGTGTGTTGAGTTAGTACATGATGAGTATACGGTAAAAGGCCATTTGCTAACATCCCCTTTCCTACCCAAGAAACGTTTCTATCCTGTTCTTAGAGAAAAAAATGTTAATGGAATCTTTCTTCGTTTTAGAAAGGAGGTTAAAACCTCTTCCCCTTTCCATTCATAAAAAGACTATTAAATATGTGGACTGTTACGTAACTCAATTCTGATGAAAGGAAAAAACAAAACTAAAATTGTGTTTAATAGTTAGCGAAGCACAAACTTCAGAACTGTAGCCGAAGTTTAAAATGTGTAGACACATTAGAACGAATACAAGGGGGAGGGAGAAGGAAATTGTACTCCACTCTTGGAAATGATAATGAGAAAGAATTAAGAGCTGAACTGTTGCTTTCTGGTATTTTTTTGGTGTTGATAATAATTATGGACACTGACATATTCAACACCCTTCCTGTATGGCACAAAGCCCAGAACAGAATATTTTCCAGTGCAGTTATTTACTTTATTAAGCTTGAACAGAAACTACTACGCCGTTCGCCATGGCCCGACTTCCCTTTCTGCAGGAATCTCTATTTGCAGTAGGTCTGTGCTTGTGAAATCGTGGCCACACCTTAACTTCATCGCTTCTGAAACACTACAGTGCAGACAGAACTCAGAAAAGCCTTTATTATTACTTGTCAAATTGTGCAAGATTTTAGCTTAATAAAAACTTAAAAATGACTACAGTGGTTCTGAAAAAGGTAGATACATTTCTTGAATGACTTTGTTAAGCCTTCTACCATAGCGGCATAGAGACGTTTGTATAAAAAGTTGCGCTAATCAGTCTATGTACCCAACAAGCCACTTTAAATAAGCTCTCCATTGGTTTATTGAAGAAGAGACTGGACAAGGTGCTCAGACACAGGGTGTGAGCTGTGGGGCGTCTGTGTGGGGACAGGAGCTGGGACCCGTGAGCCTTGTGGGTCCTTCCAACTCGGGAAATTCTGAGGTGCTATGATTATTTTACCTGTGACCCCAAATCAGTTTAAAGCAACTTCTTTACCGAACCAGAGTGTGTCCCCTGGACTCTGAACCGTGTCTGACGGCAACAAAATTGTCAGGTGGCTGTGTACATCTCCCTTGGTTATATTTTAGGAAAGAAACATTTCAATTAACTTTCACTGTTTTAAAATAATACGTGCAGAATCAGTATAATCTGCCAAGAAGTTTAGATGACGGCAGCTTTGTAGAAGCACGAGTTGTGTTTTAACGTGCACACACACCCCTGCCGGCACAGCCCCGGCTTCGGCTGGGCCGGGGATAGTTTAATGTCTGACAATGAAGGCTGAGTTGTTCTGTGCGCACTTACACTGGTGCAGGACGGGCTGGGCTAGGTTGTGTGGGCTAGAGGAATTCCTTCTCGGATGCAGGGAAATCCTAAGGCCAACTGTAATGAAGCTGAAATATGTTTTGGCCTTTTTTTCCTCTCAGTGTGATGATGGCTCGTGTTGGTTTGGTTTGGGGAGGGGGTGGTTTTCTGTGCGATTGGCTTGGGGTTGGGTTTTGTTTGTTTTGTTTTTCCAAAGCATGTATTTTACTTCTAAAATGTTACAACGTTCCCAGCTGTAATGGATAGAATCTTAGGAAACGCTGAAACAAGTTTTAAGTAAAACTAAAGCCTTGAAATGTACACATCTATATTTCTGAATCCTGCGGAGTGTTTGGATGAAAGTTTAGTTGAGTTCTGTAGGGAGTCTCTTATCCATATTAAAAGTAAATTGAGTATTTTACTACTAAAATTAAAAGTTGTTAAAGATTGTAGAGGCAGCATCATAGCAGCAGCTGTTTTGGGGAGGAGATGGTGCCTGGGATCACTGCTGTGTCACACAACGCTGCGGAATTTGGGATGAATGGCTGCTGAACTGGCGAGATTAAATGGGATCGTTTGGAATTGTGAATTTCCTGCTTAGCACATGAGTTTTTCTTTTCAGAGACTGGGCTGAGAGGAAGGGTCTCACAAGAAACACTGCCCATCAGTCCGGTTTTCAAAAGCCACGTGAATATGCTGGTTTGAATTTCTCTGCTAAGAGGGAAGCGCTCACAGCAGTGACAGGATTTTTAATTACTTTGGTCTAGTTGTTTTTTGATGGACAACTTTTCACCCTTTCTTTCGTAAATAGGTGGCAATAGAGCAAGAATGGTTGAATATGCTTTTGGATGAATAATCATAAATCTCTTGAGTTTTCCTGAGTGTTCCTGTAAGTGTTCACTTCTGTTCAACACTTGAGCAAAACCTTTTCCTATGGCTGTGTTGAACCGTATCATATCCTTCGAAAGTGTGCACTTCACTTTTTTCCCTTCTTTAGTGTTTAAGTACAAAGTTCTTTATGTAGTTCTTGAGATGTTTTTTATAGGGTTTGCAGGGGGGGCAGGAAGACAAAACCTGAAGTTTTTCAGATGGAAATGGAGGAAAGAATGCATTCTGCAAACAGCAAAGCATTTATTACTGCGTGGTTTAAAACGTATTTACTAGAATGACAGTATTTTAATATTAAGTTTGGGAGATTTCTGTAGCAGTTCTGATACTTTGCATTGAGTCCTCTGCAACCCGACCGTGTGGTCGTGTCGCTCCAACAAGATACCTGAAAAAACAACTTACTGAGTGCATTTCCAGTAATTAGGCACAAACATTAAGGAGTCTCACTTTGAAATTCTGAGTTGCTTGCATCTAGTGATCAATTAGGTGGATAAATATGTGTCAGTTCTGAAATGAAGGCAATACTTTTTTTTAACTGGACTTCCGAGCTTTGCATGAGTGAAACAACGATCTTTGTCAACATTTTCTGAATGGCTGGAAGAACTGTTATGGTTTTGGTTTGTTCTGTTTCATTTTTTCCAGCTCTCTTGATATTGTGTTCAACTGAATAGGTCACTCTTCCCTGTTTGGTCCCAGAACTCTGAACTTTACTGTTTCTGCTGCTTGCAAACATTTCCAATTCTGGTGAATCAAGGCTGAGGAGTCCGCTTCCCGAGGAAGGCTCTTATTGGGGGACAAATACATGCCACTGCTGTCTTAGCTCAAGTGACTCACTCGTTTCCTTAATCAAAATTCTGCGTGCTCCTTTATTCACATGAAGGTCTAGAAGGTTTTTTTCTTTCTAGGATGTACTTTTAGGATTCTGGGAAGAAACACCCCTTGAAAAAGAGCCTGCCCGGAGTGGGTACCCCTGAAATACACTGCAGTATTTATACCTTTTGTAGCGCTTCCATGTGTATCTGCTCAGAGGCAACTGAACTCCAATCACCCGCTGACAGAACAGCGTTCTGGGCTTTAAAATCCCGGGTTCCACCGCGGGTGCTGCTCAGTGCAGTCAGTGGATACCCCAAGCAGCTTTCTTCTTTCTACCGCTGGCTGAGAGTAAGCTTTCTATTAATTGCTTAAATGTTGATCCCTCATCAGCTAGGGCAGCACTAAACTGTTTTACCAGACTAGTGAACAATGTAGGCGTAAAAGTATTAAGGGCTTTAATGGTCTGCTGCTGCTGAATGCAGAATAAGTGTGATCAGCCAGTAATTGTAGCTGTGTCATTCCACATCCTGGAATCTGTAGTTCTCTTTACCCTCGCCAATTTTTTATCTTTTGTCTTCTATTTTGGAAGACACTGAGATACTGAAAGCGTGCAAATGCACTTGTGTGCATGAGTAAACTTTATTTTTACAAAAAATGTTAAGTTTTATCTGATATGGTTATATAAAAATAAGGTTTTTTTCTCAGTAGATTCTGGTACAGAATTTAATAGGTCACTACAGTATGATAGTCATATTGGGAAAAATACAGTATTCGATGTGCTTTTAGGGAGCCAGTTGCTTGGTCTAGCTCAGAACTGCGGTGAGTGGAAGTCTGTAGAACTCTGTAGACCCGTGCAGGAGGTTAATGAGGAGCAGCTATACATGACTAGTGCTGTTTGTCTTCTTCTTTGTTGCACATTTGTATCATAGAAATGTCCTAAATGAAATTACCTTTTCCTCAGCACCGTGTCAGGTTCCGCGGGCGATGGCAGCCGTGTGGCTCTGCACTGTGTGCCGCAGTTGATTGAGGAATGGGAAATGCCAGGTAGAAGATTCCTCTCGAATGCTGGCTGCCATTTCTTAGATCAGCTCAAACTACTGGAAGAGGCTCAACTGAATTGTTCAACATTTTTATGATGAGAAGGACATTTCGTAGTTCAGCTTACAGTTACCTTTTGAATATTTCACAAAGACAGTGCCATTGGGCAGCTGTGGCAGCTTAGCGTGTGCCAGTGTTCCCGCATCTTGCAATCCCGCCCAGCGCCGCCTTCCGCCCGCGCGGCCCTGCGCTGGCGCTCAGACCCCACCGTGCCGAGGAGGTCGGAGTCGGCCCCGCCGCTTGTGCCGTTGCGCTGACTGGCACAGCGGTCACCAGGACGCCTCCGGCCTGCCAGGGGGGCCGCTGCTTGCTCGGAGTTTTAAGTGATCTGTGTTTTGCCAGAGGTTTTCAAATTGCAACACTGCAGGAAGAAAAGTAATTTTTACTTTTTGTCATTGTGAATGTGGACTCCTCATCCGTGTTACTGAGGAATGAAAATTCCTTATTAACAAAAATGAAACTGTTGAATCTCTGCAAAATGGTATCATAATGGGATGCAGATAGAAAGCACAGAATTGCCTCTAAACCTTTTATTATCCGCGGTCTGCACCAGGAGAATGAGTCTTCATGGCCAGTCATACGAATTACATTCCCATTACTCGCCCGTTTTCAGCTGTTTGCTGTTAGGAGCGCAGCGCAGCGAGTTGGCAATTGTTCTCCCTCCCAGGGGTGCTCGGCTTTCCAACCACAAGTCTGTTGTTTGCAGGACCGTGTAACGTGTCTCGTCTGCATCTGGTGGCAGGGAAGGCCTGCCGGTGTGTTCCTGAGCGGGACCTCTGGTCGCGGCCGACGGCCGGAGGAGCTGCGGGGCTGGCTCGGTGCTGCCGCAGCGGCACAGCCTGCAGCTCGGGATTCCCCGCGTGGAGCGGGGCCGCCTGCGCCATTGCCCTTCGAACCAAGTTGCTTTCTTCTCTTTCTTGAACCATCGATGGGACTCCTGTTCCTTCAATGTAATTGTTTTTAAAGGCAGCACATTTGTAGCTTCGCATTAAGAAATGTGGCCTGTGGTTTTGCAGTGGAATTTACATTATGGTACAAAAACTGTAGTTTTATAAGGTCATTCAGTAGTTACTGCTAAACAGATGAATAGAATTGTTGTGGTGTGGGTTTTTTTTTCCCATCCCCCCCCAGATGTATATTGAATAATTTTGAAAATGTAGCTCTGACCAAGGCTCTGTAGTGTTATGTTTCAGAAGATCTGGTTCATCCTTTTGATGCAGTATGGCAGTGTATTCTGTAATCTGCATCTGTAATTTTAGTGTGTTCTTGCCACATAGACGTTCTTCTGCAAATGCAAGCAAGCTTATTAATTGTTTTATTTGGCTCCTGTCCTGTCACTGTGTCATAAGCCAGCCCGAGACACACGAGCAGAGGGCGCTTTGTGCCTGGGGCAGCGGGCTGTGCCGCTGCAGCCAGCACCCGCGTGCAGCCAGCACCTGTGTGCAGCCAGCCCCCTGCATGAGCAGCTGCAGCCAGCCCCTGTGTGCATGACAGCCCCTGCGTGCAGCCAGCCCCTGCGTGCAGCCAGCCCCTGCGTGCAGCCAGCCCCTGTGTGCAGCCAGCCCCTGTGTGCATGACAGCCCCTGCGTGCAGCCAGCCCCTGCGTGCAGCCAGCCCCTGCGTGCAGCCAGCCCCCGTGTGCCGCTGCAGCCAGCCCCTGCGTGCAGCCAGCCCCTGTGTGCAGCCAGCCCCTGCGTGCAGCTGCAGCCAGCCCCTGTGTGCAGCCAGCCCCTGTGTGCATGACAGCGCCTCCCCGCCCGCACAGCAGCACCTTCACAGGGCTGCCTTCACCAACCAGTACACTGGCTGCTGGTAGGAATCCGTTCAGATGGGATAAAATGTCATTATAAGGAAGCAGAAACTGTGGAAGTGATCAATGTACTTATTTAGAATTGACTAGGACTTAGTTTTCTATAATAGTGTGGTGATTTAAGCTGAAAGAAAAAAGGTTTGAAACATGAGGTATCCCAGCTGTAAAGAAGATGGTACCTCTAAAATTGCCCCTCTTATGTATTTATACAGGTATTTAAGACATATCAACTACAGCTGCAGATACCCAATTTAAGAAGAGACATACAAAAGTCAGCACTCATTGTTTCAAAAAGTATGTAAACTTCGCTGCTTCGTTGGAACCACCGGCTGCACACATGAAAGCATTGCTCACACTAGAAAACAGAGCTGGCGGATTTTTTTGCTGCTTTACTCATACTTGCAAAAATACATTAGATCTTCCTAAGCATCAGATTGATTTACAAATGGCAAGTTAGTTTCATGCCTTTTACAGCTTCACAGTTCAGTGCGCCGGGGTTTGGGGTTTTTTTGCACCCAAATATAGAGTTATGAAGAATATTGTATATAGACAACTGGCAGTGTTGTTCATCTAATTAAAAGATCAGTAAATAACAATAGGCAACTTGAGTCTTGTGTTCAAGTTCGTAGTTTATATCAATGACATTGCTGCTTAAATATTGATTTAAAAGTAAGGAACAGGAAACAGCTCTAAACACAGGGTAAATGTTTTATATTATTTCTGCAAATGAGCAGTGCAGTACTGTTTATTTTCAAGATTTGTGTTTGTTACATGCTCTATAATACATCATGGTTGACTTGGGAAAAAGCTTGTCCTGCTGCCTTTTGCTTCAAAACGTACAGAGCTCCAGCATCTGATTTTTTTTTTCCCTAAGTCACAGTGTGTTGCACTAGCATGTTAGTAACTGGCTGGTGAACCAGCGTGTAGGTGGATGCATTATCTATATTCAGACTTGGGATTGGAAAACAAATTCTCATTTATAATTTTATTGGTTTGGTTATTTTTTCCTTAATACACTTGTTAGTATTTTCTCTCTGTGAGACAGACTGTCCGAGCGAAGTGCCTGCAGCACATGTACCTCCGCTGTAACGCGGAGTTGAGTCGTGCTGGGACCTGGTGTCAGACTGCGAGCTCTGGGTCTCTGCTGCTGGGTGCAGCTACATCTGCTACAAACCGTCTGATATTATCTGTACTTTCTCCTCCACACACAGGCCCAAAAGATCTGCCGTGGTCTGCAGTTATCATGTTCATGAGGCTTTTCATATCAGGTCTCAGGATTAAAAGGGTTTAGCTTCAGAATTCTGTCAAAGCAGGTTTTAATAAAACCCAAGTTTGGGACGTAGGCCCTTTCCTGCCTGAGCGCTGGCTGCGCTAAGCTTTGCTACTGCTGGAGCCTGGCAGCAAGTGCCAGCCCAGTGCTGCTCCCGTGGTTTGTGCGCCTCTCCGTTCCGTGGGTGCCTGAGCCCTGTGGCAGCAGTGGGCAAGCTCCCCGGCCGGGAGGCAAGTGGGTTGGCTGCCCAGTGCCTGGGAGCGTAGGGCTGTTTGTCCAGCTTGTGGTGAGCTCTGTGTTGTATGGAGCTCCAATCAGACTTTCAGAAGTAGGTTTGGTTGGTGTTTTGGTTTTTGGGGTGGTTTTTTGTTTGTTTTGGGTTGTTTGTTTTTTTTTTTTTGTCATGTAACGTGGAGAGTAGTTTTCTCAGTATGGCAGCTGCTGTTTGACTCGGCCCTCAGCTGGCTTCCTGACGACATCAGTGCTGATCAGCCTCTGCTCAGGGGCTCTGGGAGGTGATCTCCGTGTCTTCTCAGGGGAACAACTTCATCCCTGCTCCTGCAGGGCACGTCCTGGGTGCAGAGTAGCTCTGTGGCACAGTGTTCCCCTGCCCCGGGGCTGGAGATGAGGTACCTGCAGGCTGCTGCCCCCCTTCTGCTGCATCCTGCTCTGCTGCCCCCCGCTTCACCTGACGGAAAAGCTGTGCAGGCTGCAGGAATGAGGGAGCTCTCACAGGCACCAAGTGAAGTGTTTAAGCCTCGTCCCGTGGAATGTCGGCTGTGGAAGAACAGTTTGCATTCACCATGATCTGTGAGTGAGGGTGACTCTTGTAACGTGGCAAGGCACGCAACTGCTGTCTAGCACAATGTCATGATGTACATTCAGTAAAAAGCCCTTATTAGTGATTTGCACCTTAAAGGAATGCTTCTGTGCTGTATTTGACTTGTGTATGAGACTTGCATCGTCAGATTATTGTATATTGGTGTTCATCTATTTTTAAACAGTGTTAAACAGTTTACTTAAACTTCAGGGGATGCAGAATATCAGTTTGTAAAACAATACAATTGCACCGACCGAATCCTTCTATATGGTTAACCAAAGGTAGCCGTGGGTGACAACGTCGCTGGTGTCCCCGTGACGCAGGGTTCAGAGCACCGTGTTTCCAGAGAGCGGCCCCGGGCGCGGGCAGCGCACCGGCAGCCTGGCAGGCCGTGCGTTCCGCCGAGCTGTGTTCGGCGGCTGCAGGGCTGCGGCCGGTGCCTGTGGTCGGGCCCCGAGCAGAGCCGCAGCCCGGCCAGACCCCGAGCAGAGCCGCAGCCCGGCCAGACCCCGAGCAGAGCCGCAGCCCGGCCAGGCCCCGAGCAGAGCCGCAGCCCGGCCGGGCCCCGAGCAGAGCCGCAGCCCGGCCAGGCCCCGAGCAGAGCCGCAGCCCGGCCAGACCCCGAGCAGAGCCGCAGCCCGGCCAGGCCCCGAGCAGAGCCGCAGCCCAGCTGTGCTGGGAGCCCAGCTCTGCCCCAGCCTGCCGGAGGGTGCCTGGGGAGGGTTTGAGTACCGCAGTCAGAATGTACCCTCGTGTAGCATTTGGAGTTCGGCCGTGGCCAAGGTGAGGATACCACCTTTGCCAGTGTACCTCTGTTATAGGTGAAGTTGAAGACTGACCTTACAGGCATCGGTTTGCTTAGATTGTAGCAACATATGGAGATACAAACATTTCAATTGCAGGAGGAATAAAATACACAAATGCTTAAATGTGTTTTTCCTTTTTTAACAGGTGATATATCAGTATTTGCATAAATCACTTATTTAAAGAACCATTAAATTCCCACTTTAATCTTCTAATAGTTTATTCCACTAAGGAAGAGTCAAAGCAAACATGATTGTGATGAAACAGTGATTGTTTCAGAATTAATCCACACCCAATTTTTAACATCAAGAATGCTTTTCTTTTTATTTTGAAATTTCAGGAGCTCCAATTTCAAAGACTTACCAGAGAACTGGAGGTGGAAAGGCAAATTGTGGCTAATCAGCTAGAAAGATGTAGGCTGGGAGCAGAATCACCAAGTATCGCCAGCACAAGGTACAGGTCCTCATGACTTTATTTCATATGTCCCATAAATCAAAGGGCTTTTTAGTGGTGCTTATGTCCTACATACATCTATTTTCACTGATAGCTATTCACCTTCCATTAATATCTGAAGTATTAGAAAATGCAGATTTGCTGTAAAGAGTTATGGGACAGTTTCAAGAGGCCTCTCTTATCATTGATTACATTGTCTATAGAGTGTGTGTAAAGCTTTAATTTCTCTTTAAATATGTTAAGTTTGGTTTTAAGGTTTAGCCCAAGAGAAATGTATTAGACTTATTCCTATTTGTATCAAAGAAACGGTACCAATTAAATGGAGTAATCCAATGATTTTTTTCCCTGAATTAACTTCAGCTTTTCTGAAATACTTTGTTGTTACATTTGTTTTCAGGGAACACGTTGCTATAAGTGTACTGTTAGCGTATTTAAATAGTGTGAAACATACCCAATATATTTCACACACAATGACAATACTATAGCAAAGCATTTTGTTAATATTTCAGCTTTAGCTAGTATTCTGATTTTTTTGTTTTAATTCCTTAGCAAACTTTTAAACTCTAAATGTATTTGGGCAATCATTCGTCTCAAGCACATTAAATAATTGGTAGCTCTTGATTCTGAAAGCCTTGATAAAAATGTCTTATCTTATGAAACATTCATACCTGCAGTTCGGGTTACAGCATAATTTCTTGCCTTAAATACTGTTTGTTTCTATATTCTTTCAGCAATAAACTTGGGTATCACTCTGACATGTTTCCTCCTGTGGCCATAATAAATATTTATGCAAGTTAAATAGAAGTTTTTCCTACAAAAACTTGAGAAACAAGAGGTGATTATTTAAAAATAAATTTAAAAAATCCGGTGTACCAGCTAGCACAGCTGGTTTTTACACATCAAACTACTTGACCTGGGTTGTCATTTGACAGTATGGTTACTGGCATGAGAGGTTTTGTTTAAGAAACTTTGAAATATTCAAAAATATTCCTTGGAAAGATGACTTATTTTACACCTTCGTGCTTGCCTGTCTTCTCTCTAGATCCACTTATTTCTCCAGGTGTTGCTCATACTTTGTTTTGAAAGCTAAAAAAGTTAAATTCCTATGGAAGAATAAACAAAACCCTTCGGTTCTTTTATGACTCCAGCCACCTTTCATTCAGTATTGAATGTCCCTTTCAGTGAATTTGCCTGAGTAATACAAAGGAGAAGGTTTTTCCACATCTCAAGCCCAGAGAATTTCACGTACAAAGAACACCAGAGTTAGCTTATCCCACAAATAATGTTGTGTAGTTTTTAAAGTAATGTACAATTACCAGTATCTACACAATAAGTTAAATGTATCAAATACTATCGTTTACTGAGATGGAAAACATAATTTATAGTATCATGGGGTCGTTTCTTCCTTTGGTTGCTTCCCTATGGCGACATGTTTATTTGTATGAAAAAGCGGTGACAGTTTAGGGGGAGAAAAGATGAGCACACAGCTTGGTTTGTGGTTCTGTGAATTCAGATAAACTCCTCAATCTCTTGTTTTCTGAGCCATACATTTTCCATAGATATTAGTATTTTACTGATAACTTAGTTACTTGATTAAACTTTGATTTTGATAACTTTGATTAAAATCAAAGCCTAATTACGTTCTTAGTTCTTACAGCCACTTCTGTATTCTGACCACTGTTGCTGTTTTTCTAAATTTGCTGTCCCAGCTGAGCCTGGTCCTGTGTAGATGACCATGCTGTGCTGCTTCACTTTGTTACTGAGGGCCACGGGATGGGTTGGACAGTATGTTCTGAGATGTGTGTGCCCTTGGTTACTTTTTTGATTCGTTCTTTAGCGTGGATCTCTGTTTTAAGAGATGTGTGAGAAGCTAGGGAAAAAACCTCTGTATTTGAATGAGATGCTTCAATTTCTTCACAACCCGTTGTTGCCAGTGTAGTTGGAAGAGTTGTTGAAAGAATCAGGGTAAAACAATCTCTTAGAGCAGTACCACAGCAGACACAAAGAGCAGCGAAATGTATGGCCATAAAGAGGTGTATGTGTTCCCCCAGGCGAGGTGGTGTAAATGTTTTGCTAGGGCTGAGAAGAAACGGGCCACGAAAAGGGCAGGGGGCGGGGGCTCGGGCCGAATGCTGTCTGAGAGCTGGGTCGTGGGCAGCCCCGGCCTGCTCCCGGGACACAGGGCTCCCGCGTCTGCGGAGCAAGAGGGGCTGCCTTCCAGCCGGGTGGAGGAGTTGTCCAACAGAAAACTAAACATGAGCTGCGTTTGCCTTGTTATCCGTTGTTCGAGGTTTGTGTCCCTGAGGAACCAGCAATGCTTTATTTCAGAGAGCGCTTAAAGCTGCTTTAGTGAGGCTGAAATCCTGGGGAGTGTTTCATTTCGGAGGTGCAGGTGAAGGTTTGGCTGCGTTTGGCAGCAGTGCCCCCCATTTCCCCGCTCTGAACCGGGTTCCCGCAGCAGCGCTGGTGGGAGGTGCTGGGTCTGGGCTCAGGTGCTGGGGTGAGTCCTGGCTGCTGCCGCGCCAGCGCACGCCGGCCAGCTGTGGTGGTGCCGCAGCTCGGGCTGTCAGTGTATGGGATCCAGCTGTGCAGAGCACACCTGGATACATCTGTCTGCAGGGAGCNGGATCCAGCTTGGCGGAGCGCGCCTGGATACAGCTGTGTGCAGGGAGGAGTGGTGACCGGGCTGTCAGTGTATGGGATCCAGCTGTGCAGAGCACACCTGGATACATCTGTCTGCAGGGAGCAGCGGTGACCGGGCTGTCAGTGTATGGGATCTAGCTGTGCAGAGCACACCTGGATACATCTGTCTGCAGGGAGCAGCAGTGACCGGGCTGTCACCTGCTGGCCTGTGTCTGGGCAGACTCATTGCAGAAGCGTGGCGGCTCTGTGACTGCTGGTCCTTGCCAACTGTGCACACGAACAGAGCAAACCAAACAGAAGGTACCTGTAGTTCAGGTTTGTCAGCCTGTCGCCCGCCTGTATTACAACTGCACTGTGAGTATGAGCAGCACACAGGAGCAGTTGTGTGTTTTACTCTCTTAAGAGTGTGAAAGATGAGAACAAGAGCGGATCTGCATATCCTAAGCAAGTGTAGTGTCATGGGTGGAGAAGGAAGAACTGGATCAGCTGCAGCCCTGGGTTCCAATACAGCTTTATTTTTGTGTGTCTGTAGGTTACTTGCCTGTTAAAATCGTTTCTTCTCATAATTATTTTTATAAATGGGTGTTGTGCTCAACACTTTTAAGGTCTTTCACGGCATCTCATAGGCTTTCAAGCCTCTTAAGAGCCTGAAATGTTACCTGGTTAGTGTTGCATGTAAGCATTAAATATTTTTATCCATGCTGTACACTACAAGATCCGAGAGGATAGGCTGGCGCAGACAACGTGCGGTTTCAGTTGTATGTTTTCACTTCCATGCCGTGCTGTAACGTGCACGTTTCTGTGAAGCAGCCCCGGGCTGCTCAGGCTCCTGCACACACACAGACAGGCACACAGACAGACACACAGGCACACAGACACACACACAAACACACACAGACACACACACAGACACACACACACACACACGCTCACACACACACACATTTGCTCTCCACAGCCCGGCCCGGCTGGCTGTGCCGCTGCTGCCGCGGGCGCTGTCGGTGTCGGTGTCCGCTGAGGGCAGCACCGGCCGCGGCAGAGGGCGCTGGGCTGGAGCTGGCCCTGCGACTGCTTCGCTTGGCTCCTGAAAACCCAGTGGTGTTGGCAACCAACAGACTCATACTTACTTAATTGTAAAGTGCTGCACTCCTAGTAGCAGCTTGTCACAAGCACTTTAACAGAAGTATGTAAGTGGCACGCTGGGCTTCATCAGAATGCGAGCCCTTTTGGCACTACAGTAAATAATTTTTTAAAATTCAACATTTTGAGTACTGAACAGTCAGTTTGAGTAATCATGTGCCTACGTGAAGCCTGCTGAGTTTCGTGAAGTTAAATGTATTTCATAGTTACTAGGATGGTCTATTTTCTCTGCTTTATGTTGCAGGTAATCTTTTCCCAATGCCAGCTGACATGCAATGTGCACTTTCTGTAGCAGCAGCAAATATTCCAAAGTGCTTCAGTATTGCGTGCGGTGAGCTTTCTGTGAGAGCAACGTGCATTGCATTTCATGTCGCGTATTTCCCATGAAACGGGAGGAGGCTGGTGAAGGGCAGAGCGGCTCTGCGGGCCGAGTCCCCCTGGCCGGGAGCAGCGGTGCGGGGCCCCGGGCGAGCAGCAGCACGTCTGTCCCGACCGGCCCGCGCGCCCCGCTGCTGCGGCTCCCGTTGCCTGGCAGAACCTCCTTTCGCTTTGTTCGGGTGCTGTATCAAGTGCTTCGGCCTTTCCAAAAGGGTTATTTGAAATTGCCTGCGTATCTTGCAATATACGACGTCACCAAACTTTCATGGCACATTATAAGCTCTGTAAAAGTTCCCTTTAGAATCCTTCCAGGGCGAGAAGAGGGAAGGAATCACAGTAATTTAAACTATTTATTTATTTACACTAATATCACACTTACTGAAATTTGAAAATAAATCCCTTACAGGGCTACATTAAATTTAAGAATAAGAAAAGATATACCTAATTTCTTTGCAAAGCTTCAGTGTACTATAAAAGCAGGACTGAAATGTATTTGACAGAATTTAGCTAAGTAATGAATGATTTAAAATCAAGATCTCCTAGTTGATCATAGTAGAGCTGTTGGGAGAGTATTTTTGGCACTGATATTAATAGTATGTTTATCACAACAATTTAGGAGAAACAATGATTAATTCAGTGATTAGTTGGTAGCTAGGAACTACTTACCACGTTAAATAACTGGTCTCCGGGTCACCTGGCAGTTGCCGACGCTGAACGTCGGGAGGAACATCCCTCTGGGTTGTGGGACGAAGGAATCTCCTTTGGTTAGACATCCGTCTGTGCTATGGTTGGTTTGGGTGTTACAGTTCTTAGCGTATCATAAATCTTCTGCAGTCTGGCTGTAGAGTTTCTATGCTCTATATTGCAATAATTACATATAAAGATTCAATTTTTATTTTATTGTGCCGCAGACTGTAACATTGACTTGTGACCTTGATTTCAGAGCTTGCGAATGGGCTGTTAGGTTTGTTCTCCTGGATTTTCAAGCAGTCTCAGGGAGCGCCTCTCCCTCCATCTTCATTGAACTATGAGATGCCCTTACTTTACAATTGTCTTAGGAAATGAACTTGTTTTTTCCTTATATTTTGTTTCTACTAATTCCCTAGTCAAAAGAATAAAAAATAAGAACAAAACCGTTAGTCTATGTAACATCAGCAAATTTTCGGTATTTTTTCATGTTTTCTCCACAGCCTGGTTCAGGTTTGCTTTTTTTGGCTGCACTACGTGTTAGAAGTTTCCGTGGATGAGTTTCCTTCTGGTTTGTAGTTTCTTACTTTCTTGCTTCAGGTCCCAGGCAGTCCCGGGAGTGGAAACACAGGAAGGATCGCGGTGTGCTGGAGGTGGCCACACACCCTTGGTGTCTGTGCACATGTGCGTGGTGCATATTTTCCAGGTGTGGTTTTACCAGATGACTTCTGGAAGCATCACAGGGTCCCCTGCTCTAACTCGGAGGACCTGAACAGTCACTCTATTTCCAGTCACTCCATCAGTTAATAAGGTTAATTAAGATGTTTAACTGAGTGCGTGGGTGATCAAAGCACAGATCTGGAGATACAGGAGACATCAATCCAAGTCTCTGGTGCTGAGTTTACAATTGCAGGGTGTGCTGCCGTTTGTCTTGAGTCCACAGAAGTTTAGAAGTGCTTATTTTTTTGCATGTCTGCATCAACAATGAATGAATCTTGCAAAGTTTTCTTGTTAGAGCTCCAGTATTAGTATTTTTTTCCTGTTTACCCAGACTGTAAGCCTTCCTGAGATTCCATCAAAACTTTTGAATGCCAGTGGAGCAGAGGATTTTTTGGGGTTTTATGCAATTTGCTGATGCTCAAATATGAAAAAACCCAGCTGAGTGAGGAAGGGAGATACAGGACAAGTAACAGTGTGCTCAGTCTCAGCCAGCCCTGAGCTTCTGGCCGGGGCTCCGCACGCGCAGAGGCACAAGCCCCTGTGAATAAAGCACTGCTGCTGGGTGCTGGCGG
The DNA here is from genome assembly GCA_013399365.1 of Pampusana beccarii. Classification (NCBI taxonomy): domain Eukaryota; kingdom Metazoa; phylum Chordata; class Aves; order Columbiformes; family Columbidae; genus Pampusana; species Pampusana beccarii. The sequence goes on from VWYH01010593.1 coordinate 736,940, forward strand.
CACAGCTGCGACCCGTGGTGGAAGCTTAGCCAAGCAGTCAACTAAAATACTAAAGAAATACGTATGAAGTGCATACCTTTTCAACAGAACTGTGCATTTGGCTACTTACAGCTTTTCCCAATTTTAGAAATATTTAATAAGTAATACTTAATTTTTTCTGCCGTTGCCTACTTTGGTGACAACACCAGTCTACTCAAGCACTTAAGGCAGGCAACAAACATCACTACTCTTCTCTCAAGCAATACTGGCTGAATCGGAAATACATTTAATCTTATGGAATACTTGCTAAGATAATAAACTTAAACATGAAGCTTAAACTGCTTTATGTCCTACAATACCTGCAAAAGACGTGTGTGGCACTGAGAATTTAATTTCACTGTCCAGTGTAAAGCTGCAGATCGTAGTTTTGTTTGCATGATTTTTAAAGTGTATCACTAAAGACGTCTCAACAAAAACTAGAAATGTGCCACTTTCTTCGGTGTTACGTTGGTCGCTCGGCCTTGCTGTCCCGGCACAGCCAGGGTGTCCGAGGGCCAGCGCCTCCGGGGTGTCAAATGCTGCTGCTTCCTGCATTCTGTCTCTAAATGAAGCCATAGGAAACCTTTTCCGTTTGTCAGATTATTTTTTTTTTCCCAGATTGGCAACTGATTAAATTTTGTGTCTAAGACATCAGCTTTGAACTGAGGCTGTAAGACGGCAAAAAAAAGGTGTGAAATTAAACTAAGAAAGGGCCAAACAAACCCAAGCCAATGCAAAACAAACAAATCCAGATAATTAGGAAATACAAGTGAGAAAAAAAAATGCAAACAGATACTTACAAAATACAAGTGAGGAAAAAAAAGTAAAGGATAAAAAAGAAGTTAATAGATTGATTTCAGCGGAGTTTGTGTGCGTGCTCCATCTTCAGTTACCGACTATTTGTGTTACTGGCTAAAAACATAGTGTCTCAATGTATGTATTTTATATGCACTTAGCGTTATGATTTTATTTCACTTACTCTTCGTGCTCTCTTCACTCTTTGTGCTCTTGCAAAGCAGATTGAGAAGGAAAGAGAAAATTCTTTTCATGTACACGGCTGTATGTCTGATATTTTATCTATGCTTTATAGCATTTAAAAATGGCTGCTGTACTGTAATGGTATTGGTCTCGAACTTTGTTGAAAACTTTATACATTATACCCAACTGTTCTGAAAGAAAAAATGAATTTCTGCTTGCCTACCCTACTAACCTGATTCTTTTTCAAGGACAGTAGTGGGCCAAAATGCAGTGGTTTTAGAAGCGCAGTGCGCCACGTAGGGGCTCTCTGGACGTTTATTACCTGCTTGCTCAGGCAGGGCAGCACAAGGACTACTTGGGCAGCAGCTTCTTCGTGCGCGGTGTTCGGCTGCACGGGGCTTTACCAGTGGGTTAAGATGCGTTAGACTTATCAAAGCTGTGGAATATTTAGTAACTTCAAAGCATTTCATCTGTAAGGTGACAAAATTAGATGATGAAGCCAATAGGTGGTAGATGCTGGACTTTTGCAAAAATAATTTAGTAAGAATCAAGTTAAATTCCTAACCAGTTTAATTGCATCCCTGGAGGGGTTCAAAAGGCGTTTAGACGAGGATCTTAGGGACGTGGTTTAGTGCCAGAGCTGGTTAGGTTATGGTTGGACTCCGTGATCCTGAGGCTCTCGTCCAAATGAAATGATTCTATGATTCTATGTTCATGAAGTAGCTTCCTACACATGACCCGCAGTCAGAGAAGGCTTTCTGGTTTGTAACCCTGTGCCTGTGCAGAAGCTTCAGTCAGGCAGATGTGTTGGGCAGAGCTACATTTGGGGGTTTTTGCAATCTGGTGTATGGAAGAGTGAAGAATTTCTGCATGCTGAGCACTTGTGCCTTTGCCAGCACCACAGAATGTGTCATCTCACTGGAACTGGGTTTCCAGAAAGCCTGAGGAATAAAGAAAGAGGTGAAGAGTGTGAAACTCGGCGTTCAGGCCGGGTGAGATTGCTGGGGCCAGTGGTCACAGTATCCATCAAATACTCTTCACATTTCTTCATTTCAGTGGAGCAAAGTATTAATGAATGCGCTAGCAGTAATTGATTAGAGAACCCGTTATATCCAAGTTTGCTCGGTGAAGAGTAAAGAATATACTCTGTAAAGAATTCATGTAGATTAACTAACATTCAGAACTCAGCTTTCAATAATTAAAATTCATTCAGCTTTGTACAAATTATTTTGAATTCAGTACCAGTTTCAGTACAAATTTCCCCATGAATTTTTAACAGAAATATTTTTAAAGGTTACATGAAAATAGTTACAAAGTTCGTTTTGCAAGCAAAAGTCCGGTGAAGTTGTATAGAAGTTACCGTGGCAGGTGGTGACAGCGCCAGAGAAAGGTTTGGGAGCTAGCGCGGGTGGGTCCGATGGGGACAGGGCCCCGGCAGCTGGTGTGGGAAGGCAGCTCTGTCCTTAAACTGCCCGCCTTAACCCCCAGGGTGACGCTCAGCTGAACCGGTTCCTTCTGTGCCAGCACCTTGGCTGGTCTTGTTTGTGGACTTGTTCAGCGTTCCTGGCGCTGGACTTGTGCTCGAGCACTGCTAGGTGACGTGGGCTTACTCTAAACTCAAGGTGTTTGTGCTGCTGGGCTTGGACAAGGCGGTCCTCCAGGAAAGAGCAGATCTCTGCGGAGGTCCAGGGCTGCATCTGAACGAGATGGAGCCCGTCTGAGCAGCCTCCTCTCCGCAAGCTCCTCGGTAGGCGGTAGAACACAGAGAGCTCCTGCGGAGTGTCAGCGGGGTTCGGCTGCTCCCCTTAGCTCTGCACACCCAGCTTTGCTCTGTTGTTGTGTCCGCTCGCGGGCTCGCTGCAGAACCAGGCTGCAGAGCCTGCCGAGGGCGCTGCGCTGGAGGCTGACGGGGAGAGCAGCCAATGTGCTGTAGAAATGCTGACTCTGCCAAGGTGTGAAGCTGTCTTTCAGATTCTCAAAGCCTGCATTTGAATTCTCCTTGTTCTCTAAATTTCATTGTAATTGTAGCTTAGTTTGTACTAGCATGCAAGTTTAATACTCCCCTATGCACAAATACTTTGTTTCCAAAAAAAGCTCCTAAATGACTGTTTGTATTTTAGAAAATAAGTATATAATGTTGTTCTTGCTGCTGTACTTAAAGGTGGGGGTTTTTTTTGTAATTGGTAGCTATGTTAGAAGTAAAACAATACTAATTTAGAAATAGATACGTCCTACACAAAATTAGTTTCATATGATGCTTAGACGTCATAAACTCTGATGGATTTGCCTGTTTTTACTCTGAATAGTTTTGCTTTAAAAATAGCAATAATCATTGCAAAAAATTTAATATTCAAAGTCTGATAATTCATATGTAGATTGAGAAAATACTGACTTGGGGTGTATGTGTTTGGGTGTGTCAGATGATTTCAGTTCTCATCACATGCGAAGGCTCAAGATTCTCTCTGGAAAACTGGAAAGTGAAGTAGCAGTAAAAGTTGTAGTCTGTTTATGTTCAAGTTTTTTTTTAACTGCCTTACATGTGGAAGCAAAGTGCTCTGGAATTGTGACTCCTCGTTCCCTTCGCTAGAGCCCCCGGGAGCAGCAAGTGCTTTGCTGCTGCAGTGGCACTCGGGGCTGGGGACACTCGTGTGGCACCGACACCCTCACAGGGGATTCCCAGGGGTTACAGCAAATTCCAGTCAATAGCCAATGGGTCCTGGGGACAGCAGGGTGCCCACGAGCCAGCACTGGGCCCTTGTGGCCAGGAAGGCCAATGGGACCTGGGGTGGATGAGAAGGGGGTGGTCAGTAGGTCAGAGAGGTTCTCCTGCCCCTCTGCTCTGCCCTGGTGAGACCACATCTGGAATATTGTGTCCAGTTGTGGCCCCTCAGTTCCAGAAGGACAGGGAACTGCTGCAGAGAGTCCAGCGCAGCCACCAAGATGCTGAAGGGAGTGGAGCATCTGCCGTGTGAGGAAAGGCTGAGGGAGCTGGGGCTCTGGAGCTTGGAGAAGAGGAGACTGAGGGGTGACCTCATTCATGGGGATCAATATGGAAAGGGGCAGTGTCAGGAGGATGGAGCCAGGCTCTTCTCGGTGACAACCAGTGACAGGACAAGGGGCAATGGGTGCAAACTGGAACACAGGAGGTTCCACTTAAATATGAGAAGAAACTTCTTCCTGGTGAGGGTGGCAGAGCCTGGCCCAGGCTGCCCAGGGAGGTTGTGGAGTCTCCTTCTGTGCAGCCATTCAAACCCTCCTGGACCCCTTCTGTGTGACCTCAGCTGGGGGTTCCTGCTCCGGGGGGTTGCATTGGATGAGCTTCTGAGGTCCCTTCCAGCCCCTGACATCTGGGGTCCTGTTTGGTTGTCAGGTGTGAAGTGCTGCCGAGTGTTGCTTACCTGGGCTACTGAAATTTATCTGCTGGGTGTTTTGTACAATTTTGTCTGCTTTGGTTAAAAAAATAGAAAATCCAAACTAGCCACGTGGTTCTTTCTTGTGATATTTTTTTTTTCTTTCTGCCACTCTACTGAGAAGTCATTTCCTTGGAGATCATCAGGTATTATCTTTTATGTGTACATTTTGCTTTAAGCCCAAAAAACTTTTTTTTCTTGGCATTCGTGGCTTGTTTTGAAGGGAGCTGAACATTAGCAGCAATGCTACGCATCTTTCTAAAGTGTAACATTAATACCCCCTCTCACACACATGAAGAGACTTGTGTGTTCCTCTGTTATTATCAAAGGTTGTTTTGGCTTAGGGGTAGCTACAGGTATTTTTCTTGCACCTTTATGTGCTTTTGAATTTTTGTGTGAGATTGACCATAACAGAAGTCTTGTGTATTCAGTCTCCTTTGCAATTATTTCCAAAATACTTTTGAGTATTCCGCTTGGCAGGTAAGGATCATGAGAAAATACTGTATATTTTAAGCTTTGAAACTGATTTTACAGATATTCTTAATTGAGAAAACCTCCAATGAGTGAAGGTTTTTGAGAGTGCTTTTTCTACTTTTGTATCTCAGGATAGCTTGAACTTTCTTTCCAAAACAAGAAACGTTTGTCTTGTAGTACTTGTGCATCTGCTCTTGAGCATATTAGGTGGAGTGGGTAGGACTGAATATTAAAAGTAATTTGGAGCATCTGTTGAAATAATGCAATTCATCCTTCGCAGATCAGAGCATTTAACCAGTGAGGTTTTTGCTTTGGTTACAATACAGAACGTTGAGGCGCCCCTGTTTTGAAGAGCCGCTGCTGGGGTGCTGAGCGGTGTGTGCAGAGCTGGGCCAGGGCCGAGCGGGAGCGGGAGCAGGAACTGGAGCGGGAGCAGGAACGGGAGCGGGAGCAGGAGCAGGAGCGGGAGCAGGAGCAGGAGCGGGAGCAGGAGCAGGAGCGGGAGCAGGAGCAGGAGCGGGAGCAGGAGCAGGAGCGGGAGCAGGAGCAGGAGCAGGACCCGGCCCTGGCCCCGCCGGCTGCCGCTGGCCCGGGGTTGCGGCTCTGCTCCCGTCCTGGGCTCTTGACACGACGTTGTGTTTCACAAAACCCATGTCATGTAATCAAAATGCAATCAGAATTGCAGGTAACATGTTAAAAGTTTTATTAACCGAGTTCCTATCTTTGTACAAGGATGCACACACCTTAAAGAGCTGTCTGGTTTCTGCTGTACAGAGAATAACATGTCGTAGTTATTTGCTTGTTCACTCAAGCATATTTATAATTATGATTAATTGTGACTATTTTAGGCAAATAAGTCTCTCTCTACTTTCCCTTCCCCTTCCTGTTTTTTGTTTCATTTAGAGATTCAGCTCTTAAACTTCTATATAATTCTATTCACGTGGTTTCAGTTGCCATCATGGCGTCACCTCAGCTGAGGTGAGACACACATTGGCTCTTTTTCCTTTCTTTTGAATCCAACGTTCTCGACAGCCTTACATGTTTTGGCATTTAAATTTTGCTGGTCACGGTGATGTTTTTCAGGTATTCCTCTAACAACGTTTTTAAACAAGTCAAATTTGTTCTCCTAAAGTAGCTGAGAAATTAGTTCTATGTATTCTTTCAATGTGAAAATTATTTTTATGGGTTTTACTTGTTTTTAAATTGTATTATTTCCTCTGGTTCTGTAATGTTCCTGTGACCCTTCACAACTGGTAACGATTCCTTCGGGCAGACCTTGCTCGTTGTTTCCTGCTGTATCCCAGCCAGTTGCATTCCACTGCTTCAGTTCTCCTCAGGTTTTCTGTAACTATTGCTGCTTTTTCTCCATGACTTCCTGTTAGTTTCTTTCTTTCTGCTCAGATTTTTATTTTACCCTATAATTCTCTCCTCTCATTTGTGTGTTTCTTTTCTTTTAGAAATCTCCTGGGCACATCCCTGCTGAGAAGCCATTTAACATATGGCAAAAAATCTCATTTCTACTTAAATACTCCGAGTTAATATAAATCTAGATGTATATTTGTCACATCTCTATGTATCTAAAGTAAAGCTTTTCTGGAATAATTGCTCGGAAGTGAGCGCATTTGGAAAAAAAAACACCAAACGTTTTTTGCTTAGAATTTTCTGTCATCGTGTCATTTATTATTTACAGTTATGTTGCGATTGTAGCGTGGTGGTAGGTTTTACTTACAGATTCACTCTTAAGCTTTATTTTAAAGAAGTGTCGCTAGATGATGCTTTACCAAGTGCGATCTGAAAAACACTGAAGTTCAAGATGAATGCAAACACTCCCTTAAATCACCTTTTTCCTATTGCAGATAGTACATATCAAAAAACATCAGCAGATGATGTGATAAGATGTGACCGTGGCTGAAATGCGTCAGTAGAATTATGCAGAATTTTTAACAGAAATACAAAATGACGTTGTTTTGCAGATCCTTATAAATAGAATGTTAGATCAGCCATTTATAAACAGGCTATTATTTTATTCAGGGTGCTTTCCTCGTGGTTTCTAGTAGCAGAAAAGCTAGAAAGGCAACAATTCCCGGCATTGTGCATTCTTGCCTTTGTTCGAGACCCTAAAGAACCAGTGTTTGAGGCCCGTGGCAGATGTGGCGCAGCGGGGCTGTGGTGCAGATCGCTGCCCGGAACATCTGTACGCACCGCACAATCCGACTTTGTCCTGCCTGCGCTGCTCCCAAAACTGAGGATTTGTCGGTTTGACATTGATTTAGTAGCATGCCATATCAAGTAACTAGAATAACAGGGCTTTATATTATTTAGACAACAAACGTTGAAGATTAAAATGTTGAAGTTGAGTATAATTAGAGTAATTTAAATGTCCCAGTCCCCACAAGCCTTTTCTGCCCAAGAACACGAAGAACATCTATCGAGTACCCACTCACGTCTGTTATGATCTTTTATTGAGCTGGTGTAACAACAGCTCTAAAATTTAGTTTATTTCAGTGTTGTTCTCTATATAATTTCTAGGGATACTGATTATTTAATTAATGGAAGTGTTCTAACACTTCTTATTAAATCTTAAGTAAAATTTGATCAGAATACTCCTACTATAGTAAATTAATCAGTATCAAATTTTACTAAATACTTTTGACCTAAGAATGTGCTACTAATAAATAACTGTGCTGATGGCCTGTAATTTATATGATTTATCGATTGATTTATTTTTTTTCATCTAGTATTTGAATGGTGTTCAAACATTCATCGTAATAGCAACTAATGAATAACGTATTTAGTATGAATGTCCTATTATGGCTAATTGTACAAATAGTGAGACACCAGCATTTTGCGTACAGAGTATTTCTTTACAGCTTGGTAGGTACAATACTCTGGTTTGATTTCTCTTTTGAAGGATACTGGAATAACAGCTGTTATAAAGAATTGCCCATAGCTCATCTGCTAGGTTTGTTGTGTTTTGTTGGATTTCTGAGGGTGTTTTTCCATGAGCGCCACTAGATTTTATATTGGAGTGTCCTTGTCAGCTGGAGAGAGTTGTCGTTAGCTGTTGCATAGAGTTTCTTCCAGTCCTTTTCTCTGTCTTCCTCCCGGGTCCCTGCATCCCGCTCTGCAGCCTGCTGGCCGGTTTGCCTGTCTGCAACGAGCCACTGGAGCGTTTGCCAAGAGCCCTTTGCAGCCTTCGCTGCCCACCGGGCACAACTCCTGACATGAAGCAGCGGCACACGTTTTTACTGCGCTGTTGCTCCTTAGGATGTTTCTTCTGGTTTCCATTGTAGGCTCATCCATATATTTCTTCAGCAAAAATTTGTGTAGCTGGTGCTACCTTTAAACATAACCCGTGTATCCTGCTGCATCTCCGATGCCTGTTCTTCATCCATAGGTGTAACATGTTGGCAACAGAATGCTTAACAATTCTGTAAAAATAATTCCGATTCCAGTTTCTTGTTGTTCGTGTGCTCATCTTTGTCCTTTATTTCCAGTCCATGCTTAGCTTTTTCCTTTCTGTGAGGCATGTGCGGTCTCCTTTGCTTTCTCTTGCGTATGCTGACACTGACCTTGGCTGCTGCTGAAGTTCAGCTGATACTCTGCGCACTGAGTTAGCTCCAGAGTGGGTAAAAGATAAGCGTTTGGATAGTAGTGTATGAAGTAAAGGATGTATAAAATGTGCGGTAACTTGTGTTGATGATGCACAAACAGGGATGAAATTCAGCTCAGCCTTTGCCTTACGGAGCTCTTGAGACACTGGGACCTTGGGGGAGTGCTAGTGACCCTCTGTGCGCTGCAGCGCCGCTGCACAAGCTTTTTACTCTACAAAACATACTTACTAGGTAATTAATTACCTTTTTCATTAAAGTAGGCTGGAATGTACATTTGAAAAATTAGAATTGTAGAACTACATCAAAATGACAGGAAGCAACATTCTCAGACATTCATATTAATGCTGTTAGTTTGGCAGATGATACCTGCCTACCAGGAGACTCTGTTGATGTCGGCAGCCCGTTCTTCGTTCGTGTGGATGAGAAAATTATTGAGTTTGCAGGAAATGTACGTATGAAACGTTGGATTTATCTAATTAACTTATTCTTTCAGATCCTCCGAGCAGCAGTGTAAACAAGCCCCGCGTGTCAGACAGTGTTCACACCAATGCCTATGACGCTAGGACAGAACCCGAGCAAGGGAACCTCTACTCACCGGAACAGACGTCTCTCCATGAAAGTGAGGGTCTGTTGTGTGCATTTTAAATATTCGAATATATTTCTGTGTTGACCGCATGAAAATGTAATACAATTACGAATGCAACATATAACAAATTTATATAATATTTTTGTGAAGTTGTTAGATGCTTTTTATTCTTATGCTGGCCTCATATCTACAGGGTCTGTAGGTAACTCAAGAAGTTCAACACAAATGAATTCCTACTCTGACAGTGGTTACCAGGAAGTAAGCAGTTTCCATAACAGCCAAAACTTGAGCAATTCCGAAAGCAGACAGCAGCATTCCCTCGTTGGACCTGCTAACAACCACTTGGTGCGGAGCTCGCGAGCTGAAGGGCAGGCGTCAGTCCAGGTACGCTCCAAACAGGACACTTCGTCTGTACAGCGGCTGTAACACAGTTTTAAAGACAATAATTGTGTAGCTGGACCTGCCTTTGTGCAGGCTGGAATTCACGTTATTAAATTACACCTTTATTTAACAGCTTCACTGGTTAAAAAGCAGCAGTGGCCTGCAGCAGAGGTAGGCTCGTTTGCTGAAATCGGCGCGTGTGTCAGCTGGTTCATTCCCTGTACCTGACACTAAGTAAAACTCTGGGGAGTCCTGGCTGCAGAGTGTGCTGCTGATACAATACCGACAAAGTACCATTCACTTGAAATTCGGTTGTGATGTTGGGGAAAACATCCTAGGATTTAGCCTGCATGTACAATATTTTGCTTAAATGAAGGTGGTATTTGTGTTCTCTGTACTGTGCCGTTTCTGGGTTTTTTCTCCTCCTTTTTCATTATTCAGAATGATAGTAAGACAGTAATTGACAAAACTTCATTAGCTTGTACTAGAACTGCCTGCATTACTGTTCAAGATTTTCTGAAGTGGTAGAATAATGAAGAAAGCAAGCATAGGTGCATATTAAAATAGAAAGCCAAAGAAGAATGAGGAATGGAGGGGTTTTTAATGTTAAATTGACATTTGTGCATTAAGAAATACTGGTAAGAAGTTATTTTATAGGAAAACTTGAAGAAATTATGTTTAGGGTAAAATCTACTCTTCAGCTGCTTTTATATGTTCTCAAATTGTGTGCGTTTCCTGTTGACTTCTCTGTCTTACGGGAGAAAGGTATCTGCTCCATGGCCCGGCTGCAAACCTCATAAACGTTTGTGTTTCAAACAGCCTTCGGTGAACGTCGCCGCCACACGAGCCATGAGGCGCGTCAGCTCCGTGCCGTCGCGGGCGCAGTCCCCGTCGTACGTGGTCGGCGCCGGCGTGTCCCCGGCGCGGGGGTCGCTGCGGACGTCCCTGGCCAGCGGGTTCGGGTCCCCGGCCGTNGCCGTGCGGCGCGTCGGCTCCGTCACCTCCCGGCCCGCCAACCCCAACGGCGGCAGCGCCCTATACCAGACGCCGCTCCGCCTCGGGTCTCCCCTGGCCCTCGCCGACGTGCAAAACAGAGTCGCTTCTCCCACCCAAGCGCAGCTGGGATCGTCCTCACCAAAGCGTTCCGGCATGGCCGCGGTTCCGCAGCATTTGGGAGCCACGCTGCAGAGGACAATTCATGATATCGAACAGTACGGACAGCAGTATGACATCTATGAGAGAATGGTCCCTCCGCGGCCAGACAGCCTTACAGGTTAGTAAAAAGGTAAAGACGCAGCTTAAAACTTGCTACGAACCTGCAACTGTAGAAAACCAGTAACCAGGGTACTTCTGTGGATGCAGTGTTGTAGCACTGGGACATAATGGTGGTGGATGTATCAAACCAGTTGCAACCACTGGCGTCAAAGACTATGATCAGTCATGCCGTAAGTTTGCAGTGAACACTGTCTTTAATTACTAGGTTGCTAAGTATGCGCTAAATCGAATCGCATGTTTTAAGTAGCTAAGTGAAATTCTGAGTGTTCCAATTCTGAAATTTTAAAAATTTTTTAAAATTTTCCGATGAACACGGAAGAGCTTTTCCTTCAGGTGAGGCACCCTGCTGCTTTAAAAGCTCTGTGCCCTCAGCTAAAGAGCATCACAGAAGCTGGCAAAACTCCAGTAGGAAATGGTCAAGAACGCTCAGAATTAACTACGTTCTAACTGGTTTTCCACTGGTATATTATATATATTATATTATTATTCTCTGTAGACTTTGGAAGTATAACTTAGTAGAGGAACTGGGATGCTTTAAATGAAAGCTTTAAAAACAGATGAGCGAGTTGGAGGAGGGCAGCTAGTTAGTACAGCAGCAACACCAGGAAGCGGAGCAAATACAGAGCGTGCGTTAGACAGTCAATGGGAGCACTGGTGCTAGGTGTCAAAATATGTTCCGGGGCTGGAAAAGAAGACTTACAGGATTAAGACTGCACCACCAGCCTCCTAATCGGGATGGCAACAGTGACCTTAATAGGAGGTTAGTTGCTAATTCAGTTGGCAAAATAGTGAGGGGAAAGATATCGCACATGAGTGAGTGCTGGTTACGGAACTAAAATAACACTCTGGAATGCACGGAAGGAAATTCTGGGCAACGTGAATGGAGTTTTCATGGCGCAGATAGAACGGAGAGCCTTCTCCAGGAGAAGCGAGTCTGAGCGTGTGCAGTGCTGTTCAAACGCTGCTGTTGGCCGCTCCGCACCTCTGCCGGTAACGCACTTGGATCTCGCACTGCGACAGTGGTAGCAGGAGCTTCGCTGCTGAGGAATGCAAGGAAATGAGACAAAGAGAAGGTAAATGGAACTGCAGAGGGCAGCTGAAAGACAAGGTGAAAAAAGAGATTCTCGTACAGCTGCAGCTTGGCAGTATGTATGCACACATCTTGGGCTATTTAAACCTTTACGAAGACTTTTCTCCACATGCTGAAATCTCTGCTGCCACTATCAGGACGACTTTTGCTCTTACTGCTGTGTATTGTTTCATTTTCAGGGTTATGACCCCACTTTCCGCTGTGCCCTATTTCACAACTGGATTTCTGTTGAGTTCACAATTTACCTTGTCATTGCTAAATCTGTGAACTGCACATGCTGACTTAGGTTTTACTCTGTATGGTTTAGACTTTCAACTGTAGATGCTACCAAAAAAATTGAGTTGGGAGACTTAAAGCTGTCAGTGTATAGGCAAACTTTTCAGCAAAGAAATGTGGCTTTGTCAGTCGATCTTTCAGTATGGATCGTTTAAGAATGGAAAGAAGTTTAGTGAATAAGTCTTTATAACTGTAGATGTAACCCACACCTTTTCTTGGCTGAAAGAAGAAAGATTCAAGCATGACAGCTTTATTCTTTTTAGTTGGCACGACCCACGTACACTTTCCCTGTTGTTGGTTGTAGGCCTGCGGAGCTCGTACGCCAGCCAGCACAGCCAGCTGGGACAGGAGCTGCGGTCGGCGGTGTCCCCGGACCTGCACATCACCCCCATCTACGAGGGCAGGCCGTACTACAGCCCGGTGTACCGCAGCCCGACCCACGGCGCCGTGGAGCTGCTGCAGGGCTCGCAGGCCGCCCTGTACCGCACGGGCTCCGGTGGGTGCAGCGCGGAGCTCCCGGGGACGCGGCCCCGCTCACGTTCGCTTTGCGCCCTGGGGTGGTCTGAAACCTCCAGCCTCTAGGAGAACACATACGAGATACGCGATGCCGGTTTAAAAGGGAAAACCAGATGTTGTACGTTAACGGAGGCAGAAACTAGGTTTGAAGGACTTAAAATAATCACCCGGAATTAAAAAGCTTTTGTGATGTTTGCAAGAGATACTTGGGGCTATCTATAGGTGTCAGAATATTTTCTGTTTGATATGCACTCAGGTACATCCAAGCAAAGTGTATTTCATTACACAAACAATGTGTTCATTCCTCTTGCATTCTCTGTGCATCATTCTCTTCTGAATTGAGTTTGCTTGTGGTTTCTTTATTCATCAATGCAGTAAAATGATGGCTTGCACATTTAAACTACCTACCACATCTTTCACAGTAAAAATTCTGGGTTTGTCCAACTTCTCAGCAAAGGATAATGTTAAATTACTATATCTGAAGATGGTATATTGAAATGGAAATATTTCATAGAATTGTTACTCGTATATTATGAAGTGCATAGGCATTAGATTAGTATTTGAATGGATTTTCTGTAAAGAGAAATGTAATATGTGTTGCAGTGCAGTTTGTTCTTTAAGATTGATTAATAATTTGTATAGTGGAGTAGTTTCCAAAAACTCTCAAAATATTAGAGTGATTTAACTAAGTAACTCTAGAAATATTTATAGAGAAATGTCCAATTCATACGTAATGTTTTCACTCATTTGAAGATTGCTTTTTACTGTTCTTTAACTGAAGTACTAAGAGTACAGAATGTTGAAGGAGGCAGCAGTTTCTGCAGTTCTCCTTCTGCAGCCTGGAGTTTGGTCAGGATGTGCCAATGAGGAAATACAACTGGAAACTGGAGTTCTCTGTTTACTTCTCTACATAAGATCACTTACTTGGAAGAACAAGAGCTACCAGAGCAGCCCTGTTGAGTCAGGATGACACACATTCCTGGTTTTGAAACTATCAGCTTAATCTTTGAAATCATCCTTTTGTTAGCTTTTTTACATGTAGTTTGGAAAAGGGAAATATATAAACTAAATAAATTTTTGTTTGCTTATTTTTTTACTTTTTAGTACAGTTGGCAAGTTGATGCTGATGTTAGTAATTGAATTTTACTGCAAACCTGGAAAACATTTTGCATCCTTATTTGTGTTTAATGGCACAAGGTGCATTTCTTGCTTTAAATCCCTGTTGGGGCAAGCTGAGCCGTAAACCTGGTTCCACCAGCCTTGAGTTGTGGAGCTGAGCTCTCTAGCTGCCCGGGGATGCGGAGCCGTTGCTCCCTACGTCTGGCGATAGCTTTCCATGTTGAGCACAGTATGCGGTTTTAAGACTGTTAGTTGTGGGGTTTTTTTGGTTGCACTTTTAACCACGCATTGCCTCTTCAGCAGACATTTGTTACCTGGTTTGTTTTAACGCTCATTTTATCCTAGGAGTTGGAAATCTGCAAAGATCATCAAGTCAGCGGAGCACCCTCACACACCAAAGAAACACGTACGCGCTGAGCACGGCAGCTCCGTACGCGGAGCCGTTCCGCGTGCAGTACCGCCTGCCGCCCGCCGACGAGCCCACCACGCGCTCCCCCTCCATCGACAGCATCCAGAAGGACCCCAGGCAAGTCCCCTTGTCCTCGCAGCAGTCACACCTCTTTGCCCTCATGAGATTTTTTTCTACATTCTTTGAATATATACAGCACTTTGTCGCGCGTGTTCCAGTTTTACATCGTTTAAACAATCGTTGCTAATTCAGATATTAAGATCTATACCTTTATAGCCAAAGTAACAAATGCAGTCCACCTGTTACAGTAAGAAAGAATAACTTTTATGCTTTTAGTCGTTATTACATTTTTCTTCCATTTTTCCTTTCACGTAGAAGTTATTACAAGAAATACTTATAAATTTGATGAGAATTGACTAGATTATTCCAAATAATTTTGAGTAACTCTACAGAGCATCCTATGGTATTGTAGTAAGTTTTCTCTATATGGGAATGGGAATCAGGGTTTGGAAACTAGAAGAGTACATATCTCATTTATTTTAATTTATTTGTTGTGAGCAGCCTGTTTAAATTTCAGAGCAACCTAAGTTTAAAAATGGTGTATAAAGGTACCATTTTGAAAGCGAATACACATTCATATTTTTTAAATAGTTACTAGTCTGATGTAGTGAACAGATATACACAGTGTGGGCATATGAGAAGTGTAGTGTTATAGAAAGAATTCATTAGAGGCACTGTTCACTAAAGCCTTGCATTTCCAGATGGGATTGCTGACAGCCAGTCCACGCAGGGCTGGGAGGGATTTCTGGCGCTGTTCGTGTTCCGTATGTGGTTGCTGGAAGCTCCGGCCCATCTCAGCTTGGCCGGGTCACCGAGGCAGCCCCGGTCACGGCCACACGTGACATGTTTGCTGGTTTAGAAGCACCGAGAGCCCCCGGGGCTGGGGCTCCAGCTCTGCCCCAGACTGGGGCACACACACGTCAGGGCTCCGGATAAACGTGGGACAAAGAGCCATGGCTGCGCTCGGCCTGGGGTCTCACCGCAGCTTTGTGGGCTCCCACCGTACAGAGCCTCACAGCAGGGTTCGTTAATTTTCTAGTTTGGCCCTATCTTTCAGTCTCGAAAATAAAAGCACCATTTTTAATAGATTTGGTTGTTCTGCTCATCTGTGGAAATTAATGTATTTCTTTTTTTATTAGATATTGAGAGACTGGATTAATTTCGTTTCACTGAAAGGTACATTTGTCTGAGTGATGTTAATAGGATAATCTTACCTCTAAGTCATGCTTGCTAGCTGCGTGCTGCTGGCCTGTGCTGGCACGGCTACAGGAAAAACTACTTGTAACAGGCATGCTTCACATTCATAACAGGGAACTTTAGGGAAATTCTGACTCAGTTTCCATTGCTGTTGCACCTTCTTAGCTTGTAATTTCCCAGGGGGCTGGTCTTACCTCACATGTACCCTGTTTCGGTTCCTGATGTGCAGACGGTGCTGCTGCGGAGCTCAGGCCGGGCTGTCACAGCAGCCTGGGACGGGGCTCCTTGGAGCATCACTCCAGAGTAAGAGGGACGGAGCGCTGGTTTTGTTGGAAGGGCAGTTTGCCCCGAGTTCGTACTGTCACGAGTGTGCAGAAATAAACCCCCGAGCTGTTGAGCAGTTCCAAGCAGGCACGGAACTGAAAGGCTGGCAGGAGCCTTGGAACAGCTCCCCAAAGACTCCTCCTGGAATGTCCTTTGGGGGGCGTTGGTTGCGGGTTTTGGTTTTAATTTACTTGTATTTGAGAATGGGAAAACTTAGATAATACTTTTTTTTTTTCCAAATCTTCCTTCACAGAAGGAAGATAGCCCAACAAATGTTAATGGGTATGTTTCTAAATCTGTGAACTGGGCATGGATATGGTTTATGAATTTTCCAAGATTTGTCTGTGCAAAATAATTTTGTTTAATGAAGGAGATTTGATTTTAATGGTTTTAAGTTTACAATCCCTGAGTAACTCCAGTGATGCAAACATCCTGCATCTGATCGTGATGATGGAATTTCAGGCTGTGCAGCTTTTGTTGAAGTATAATTGATGTCAGACTAGGAAGAATGTTGAGCACTGAGAGAAAAACGGTGTGTGGAAGAGATGCACCTGAGCAGCGTGGTTAAGTGGGTGTCTGTTGCATTGTATGTTTAAGTTTTGGGAGATTTATGTAGATTGCAGTGTTTGAGTTGGTATAGTTTTAGTGTTATGTATATTTGTGCAATCAACAACCAAGCTAACTGAAGACCATAGGATACCAAGCATCCTTTTCCAGTTGGAAGGCTGGAAGGTGATGCGGCTTGTAGTTATTCCGATATGCCTGTTTTTCCTCCTAGCCCTGATACTCCAGAACGAAACCAGAATTGTTGAAAAACACTTAAGGTGCTCTAGTAATTCTGCTTAGTAAATAAACATCCGTTTATAACTAATGCCTGCTCTTGCCTGTGTTCACCTCACGAAGGGAGTTTGCTTGGCGAGACCCGGAGCTGCCTGAAGTGATCCACATGCTGCAGCACCAGTTCCCGTCGGTGCAGGCCAACGCGGCCGCCTACCTCCAGCACCTCTGCTTCGGGGACAACAAAGTCAAAACGGAGGTACGGCACGGAGCGCCTTGCTGCTCCCGGGGAGCTGCCAGAGGAAAACTAGACTTCTTGCCTTTTTTTTTCTTTTTTTTTATAACTCAGATTTTTGGACCCTGTCCCTCTGGATGGCATCCTGTCCCTCAGGCGTGCCAACCGCACCACTCAGCGTGGTGTCATCCACAAACCTGCCGGGGTGCACTAGATGAAGACATTGACCAGTACTGGTTCCAGTACAGACCCCCGAGGGACACCGCCTGTCGCTGGTGTCCGTGCAGACACGGAGCCGTTGACCATGGCCCTCTGGACGGGACCAGCTGGCCGGTTCCTCGGCCACCCACCAAATCCATATCTCCAATTTAGAGAGAAGGATGTTGTGGGAGAAGCAGAAAAGTACTACATGGAAATGAGACCTCAAAACATAATGTTAAAATTTTGTTTAAATGTATAGCAAAGAATAAATGCAACTAACCTGCTTAAAGCAGACAATATAAGGACTTTTTGGTTTAGGGAATTTCTGCAGAGTAGACCTTTCAGATATACCAATAGGACCAGATATATGCTAATTTGAACTGATTTTGTCTGTGTGTGTGTTTGTGACTTCTTATTTCTAATGTTCCCTAAAAAGATATCCTACCATATAGGAAATTACTTAAAAAACGCATTATGAGGAAGCAAAACTTTATCAGGAACAATTATTTTCTGCACACAGACAATGACTGAAAATGTCCATCAGCCTTTTCAACTAGGATGCAAGTGGTGCATAGGAATTTTCAGTACGGTGTGACAATCAACTTATTAAGATTTACCAACAATATTTCTTCTTGAAGTAGAATGGAATGTGGTGTTCTTATTAAAAAAAAAAAAAGCCTTTTAGAGCTGTAGAGTGAAATGGGAGACATTAATGGGTGCTGATGATCCCAACATTCTTTTTCTAGGTGTGTAGGCTCGGAGGAATCAAGCATCTGGTTGATCTCTTGGATCACCGAGTCCTGGAAGTTCAGAAGAACGCTTGCGGCGCACTGCGAAACCTCGTGTACGGGAAGTCCACCGATGAAAACAAAATAGCAATGAAGAATGTCGGTGGGATACCTGCCCTTTTACGATTGTTGAGAAAATCTGTTGATGCCGAAATTAAGGAGCTTGTAACAGGTAAGTTTTGAATAGAAACAAGCAGAGAATTATGTTGCAGATAATTTTTCTCAAGTGGACAAGATGGGAGTCAGATGGGAGCAGAGTCATGGCGAGTGGCGGTGCACACACTCCTCATCTCTTGAGTACGGGAGAGCAGATGCAGCTTATAACCCGCCAACCTACTTGGTGCAGGCAGAAAGTGCAGAAATAAAAAGTCATTTGCAGTTCTAACACGTGAAGGAACTCCATTTCCATCAGAACAAAGTAGATTTGTTGAGTACTACATACAACTGCTATCGCTTTTTCATAATTTTTTGCATAGGTAAATTATCTTTCTCCTGTTTAGTGCTGTCTTTTGGGTTGTTAATGCTGCTTTGTATTTGTTTGCCAAGTCTTTTCTGACTGTTCTACAATGAAATCTTCAGGGGTTCTCTGGAACTTGTCTTCCTGCGATGCCGTGAAGATGACAATCATTCGAGACGCTCTGTTGACGCTGACCAACACTGTGATAGTGCCTCATTCCGGATGGAACAGCTCTTCCTTTGATGATGACCACAAAATGAAATTTCAGACTTCCCTAGTTCTGCGCAATACCACAGGATGCCTGAGGTAATTTGCTTTTCTAGAAGATTCCCTTGCACAGAGTAATCAGCTTGTCCAGCGGGTCCTTCTTATACTGTAATTTTTAAGGCAAAAGGGTTGTTACATGATTGTATCATTTAGGCAGCTTTTTCAACTGGGGATTTTGTTCCATATTAGAAAAACACAAAAACTACCAAGTTAGTCACTAAGAGGTGGTAACTATAATGGCTAGTGGTTAAATTTCGGTTGTGTTTTTTTATAAATTACAATCATAGCACTTTTCCCCTATTAATTGCTGCATTTTTTTGTATTATGTGTAGGGCTTATGAATATTATTTAGGGAAAAAATTCTGTGTTTGGTGATTTTTTTATTGTTAGATACATATTTGTGTGTGCATATGTATCAATAAAGAAGTGTTCAACTGTTCCCTTTGTGGATTTCTCAAAGAGCAGTAAGAAGGGAAAAAGCATTCAGAATAATAAAAGGCAGAACTAAAATATGTGAAGAGAATTCAAGGGCCAGGGGTAGTATATGAGGTATCTGTGTCCATGGGAGGTATTTCTGTGAGCTGCGGCCTTGGCCCCGTGCTGGCCTGGGGCGGGTGTCCGTGTGCCCTCCTCATCCTCGGCCAGCCCCTTCCGTCCCCACAGCCTCCTCTGAACAGTTCTCCTTCGGTTGGAGTAGCACTACTACAGGCGTTCATGAGGCCGCACCACAGATCACCGAGTGGATCCGGCTTCCAAGAGGGTATTTCTAGCACAGGCCAGCTCAGCAATCTGTTCTGCAGTGCATACAGACGTAGAGCTGGACTCGTGCAACAGAGGGGGCTCGGGGTGGGAGAGGGCTCTGCTTGTGCCTGGTTCTGTCTGGGACTCGATGCTGCCTTGAAACTGTGGTTTGGAATCGTGTTTACCTTTTATAAGAATGGGGGTGGGTTCCTGCGCAAAATGATGTTTGCTTTTAACTCCTCCACTATCCATCAGCTGTATGAAAAGCTGCTGCAGACTGTCTGGTAAGGCGATTGTGGATACACGTTGTTCCTTGTCATTGCAACCCTGCAGGAATCTGAGCTCGGCGGGCGAGGAGGCGCGGAAGCAGATGAGGGCTTGCGAAGGGCTGGTCGATTCGCTGCTCTACGTGATCCACACGTGTGTGAACACCTCAGACTATGACAGCAAGGTGTGTGCACGCTTCCTCTAAATGGTTGATGGTGCTAAACCGTGTGTCCGATAGGATCGCAGGGGTTTATGTAGCATCATTTAGTGCTGTGATGTGCTTAGCTCAACCGGTCTTCTTTCCCATTCCTGGTTTACTGATGCACAATCAAATTCTGTTGCATAGTACAACTTGTTCTGTGCTTTTCATTTTCATCAGTGTTGAAGTATTCATTCTTTAATAAAAAAAATAATAAGCTCTTGTGCTTTTCATTTTCAGGGTACTAAAAATCCCACTATAGTACAGATTGCTGTTATATTTTCATATTTGAGGATATCAGGAGAGAGATTGCAGTTTTCTCAGAAACAGACAATGCAAGGCCTAGAATTACAATGTGCTGCTTGTGCTCCAAATGCCTTTCACCTCTACTTAATTGGTTTGCCTTGCTTTATCACTATGTAAGAAAGTACCTAATTACCTGACATCTTTGTGGTTTGGCTCCAGACAGTGGAGAACTGTGTGTGTACCTTGAGAAACCTTTCCTACCGTTTGGAACTGGAGGTACCTCAGGCACGTCTGCTGGGGATCAATGAACTGGACGACTTGTTAGGAAAAGAATCACCCAGCAAAGATTCAGAGCCAAGTTGCTGGGGGAAAAAAAAGAAGAAGAAAAAAAAAACTTCACAGGAGGATCAGGTTTGCCATTTCCTTTGTATCACAATGAGTCAGCTGTAGTTTAGCTAGCGATGGGGGTACGTAGCTTGGAGAACTACCACATGTTGATTGAGAATATGGAGGTTTGATGCAGTTCCGTGTTCCTTTCGCAGTGGGATGGAGTTGGGCCCATCCCCGGGTTCTCCAAGTCCCCCAAGGGGGTGGAGATGCTGTGGCACCCGTCGGTGGTGAAGCCGTACCTGACGCTGCTGGCCGAGAGCTCCAACCCGGCCACGCTGGAGGGCTCGGCCGGCTCGCTCCAGAACCTGTCTGCGGGCAACTGGAAGGTCGGTCAACTCCTACTCTTCCTCCTACCGTCGTATTTTAGCTGGGTTTTTTAATAAGGTACTGGAATGTGTTTGGAAGGAACACGTAATTTTCAGTATGCATCTGAATGTTTCTCTCTAGTGTGTATCGTTAGCGCTTATGTGCTACAGTAATGTCATTTGCACAGTGAAAAGCAACATTGCTTTGTAAGAGGCATGAGTGAAAACAACAAAGAGCCAAGCCTTTCTAATAGCAGAAATGATACTCATTTAACATGTCAACTCTTCGCTGGGAAACAGCTCCTAATGTACTTACGAATTCCAATGTAGTAAGAGATTATTTCAGTTGGAATGTTGTGGTGGAATTGTGAGTAACTGGAGTTGTCACAGTTCGCAGCGTACATCCGAGCCGCTGTGAGGAAAGAGAAGGGGCTCCCGATCCTGGTGGAGCTGCTGAGGATGGACAACGACAGGGTCGTTTCGTCCGTGGCCACTGCCCTCAGGAACATGGCGCTGGACGTGCGGAACAAGGAGCTGATCGGTACGTACAGAACCACGGAGAAAGCGCCATCGCCAGCGTGTCGGTCCTCCAGCTGCACAAACACGGGGATGTGATTTACCCGTACAAAGAGCAAACTCCATCTCACTGTACCATGTCAGTTGGGGCCCAGAAATTCATCGTTTTGTCAGCAGTAGCTTTTCAGAGTAGCACTGACATTTTTGTTTGCCTTAGCCAGCTGCACAGCAATCTCTTTCCAAAGGATAAGTCACCTCCGCCAAACGGCGCCGGGCAGGAAACTGTCAGTACAAAACATGATGGAAAACACAACTCCGCTTGCTTGGAGCTAAGCGGTGACCTTCTCTGAGCGTTCCGAGGGCCCTTCATGTTCTACAAGGACAGGAAGCTCTGCTGCTGCTGCATCAGTAAATACTTCATTTAATAGTATTGGATAAGGAGAGAGGGAAGAAATCCTCTTCTAGTGAAGTATTTCTATGAAACTCAGCGGTAAAGCAGTATATATGTGTGTCTGCTGAATTAAGTGATCAACAAGAGTTCTTGCTAGAAAAACTTACTGTTTTCCTTTTGTCAGTTTTAATATTTAAAAGCTAAAGCGTTCATCTGGGCCTTTCTCATCTAGCATTTAAAAAAACCCAAATGACGTTTTTCCTGCCTTGATCAGGAATTTCAGTCTATTATGGCAGGTGTTGAACGCGCCTCACCCTCAACTCTACTGCTGTGGCCTAAAGGAACCCTGCTAACAGGTGTTGAGATCTAAAAAAGTTTCCTTTTTGTTCCAGAAGCATTTTCTGTGGTGTAGATTAGTGGGACAAGTATATAACAACTATTTATACAGATAAGAGTATCACTGTTCTTAAAAATATAAATGCAGGTGAACAGAAATGTATTATATATTTCTGAAGCTTATCCATCCTGGATGTTCAGAACATGTCTTCTGGCAGTGTAGGTATTACCTCCGTGAGCAATGAGTGAAATGAGAATTCTGTTCTACAGCAGCAGCCACACAGAGGTCATATTCAGCTGACGCTGTCTTTTCAGGATTTCTTTTCCGTTCCTGGCAGAACTTCTCAATTGAGGAATGCACCTCCACCTGCTCCCTGTCTCGGTCAGAGCCTTAGCTAGGAAAGAACTGTTGGCTAATCTTGGTATCAGATATTTGGAGACATGAAGTGAGTCCTAAGTGCCCCATGCTGGTCGCCTGTTTTATGCAACTTCACTGCCGTGGGCAGGGGCAGGGATGACGGCTTTACATGGCCAGAACTCTGCAGAAACCTCTAGCAAATAACCTGAACCGGTACATGCAGATGTGGATGAGCTTGCTGAGAGCTGGTGGGGACAGGGAGCTGCTGGAACAGCCTGGGTGGCGGTTCTGCAGTGGCTTTGACAAGTTGTTCCTTTTGTGTGCACAATTCTTTCTTGGATTTTTTTTTCCCTGAGGTACATTGTGCAAATAGATAACTAATGGCTTTGTGTAAAGCTTATTCATTGTTCGCTGTTATGTACAAGTACATGCTTTCAATAAAATCAATTAATTGTTTAATTAACAGCACAGCCTAAACAGGAAAAAAGAAGTCCCCTTAGCTGTAGTTAATTTGCTTTGTCTGCAGTGTGATTATTCCTGTGCATCAGTCAGGAACTGAAATCCGAGAGAGCTGAGATCTGATCTCTTACGGGTAACAAGTAAAGCGAACGGAACGTCTGAAAGAAAAGAATTCCAGGTTACTGCAAGGATTTCTTTAACCCTACCCTAAACAAAGCCTCGGAATGTGCAGCGCTCCTCAGTCAGAATCAACAGTGTGACATTTTTCCTTGAATGATTCTGCTTTCTCCAAATGATTCCTGTTTACAAATGTTCCTGGTTTAGTGCAGAAATGCAACTTGCACATTTTTAAGGTAAAAGGAAAAAAAAAAAATCGGAAGTCTCTCTTGACTCTCTGTAAAATGTCAATTCTTGGAAGGTTTCCATGGTTTTGATCCTGTGTTTCTTTTTATTGCTTACAGATGCAGTTTTGTGATGAGTCCTATAATTTCAAATCTTAAGTACCAAATGTATTTGTTCACTTGGTTGTGTCGGTGGGTTTTTCTAGGTAAATACGCCATGCGAGATCTGGTTAATCGACTTCCAGGAGGCAACGGCCCGAGCGTGCTGTCGGATGAGACGGTGGCCGCGATCTGCTGCGCTTTGCACGAGGTGACCAGCAAGAACATGGAGAACGCCAAAGCGCTGGCGGACACGGGCGGCATCGAGAAGCTGGTGAACATCACCAAGGGCCGAGGTGACAGGCAAGTGGCAGCTCCTGCTCGGTGCTGAGCGCGGTGAAGTCGTTTTCCTGCTGGATCGGGTTCCGCAGCAGCCTCCGGGTCAGGCTGCTGGCTCCGCTGGATCCGCGCTGTGGTGACGCCACATGCGGTGTCGACACCCCTGCCTTGCTTCACGGCATCAAGCTTTAGGCTGTTTTGTAGCTTAGCAACATGGTTCCTTTTAGGTGGAATTAAGTGGCTTTCTATAACGTAATATTCTTTACTTAGGTCGTCACTGAAAGTTGTCAAAGCAGCTGCCCAGGTCCTGAACACATTATGGCAATACCGAGATCTCCGTAGCATTTATAAAAAGGTAAGTTACCAAATTAGCCTACACTGCAAAGTAGTTCTACAAAAACTCCTGATTTAATGAAAAGCGATTTCTTTTGATGTTTTTTACTTTCTGCCACTCCACAGGATGGATGGAATCAAAGTCATTTTATTACACCAGTATCAACACTAGAGCGAGAGAGATTCAAATCACATCCTTCCTTATCAACAACAAATCAACAGATGTCACCTGTCATACAGTCAGGTCAGTCAGGAATGTGGAGATGTACTGAAGGGGCACCTGGTAGCCCGTTTTTTTAACTCGGATAGGCCTCCGTTGGCTGCTGATTCTATCCGAACCACGGAGGCCGTGCTGCCTCTCCTGTATTCGAACACCCGCTGGTCCCGCAGGCCAGGGCTCCTCCGCTGGCGCTGCCAGACGCGCGGGGTTTGGGGCTGTCTGCGCCGGCACCGTGGTTTGGACATGGCTCTGAGCACAGCTCCCTCTCCGTCCCTCCTGACAGGGCTGGGCTCTCCTGTTGCAGCTGGTTTCTCCACCATTATGGTGTGAAACTCTCATCTCGGGGTACGTTGTTCACAGGTCTGACACTGGGGTTCTTCGTTCAGGAAAAAGGATGGACGGGTTTTGTCCATTCCCCACATCTCTGGTTTGTTAATCCTCGAGGAAGGGAGCCACAAGGAGGGTACAGAGAAGGTTGGGCACGGGCACAGCTGTTGTAGGTACCGACAGGCCTTCTTTTCTCCTCAGTTGGCAGCACGTCCTCATCCCCGGCTTTGTTGGGAATTAGAGAGCCCCGCTCTGAGTATGAGCGAACACAACCTTCTATGCAGTATTACAATAACCACGGCGATGGCATCACGCATAAAGACATATACACCGGTAAGGTACCGGTCAGGTGGGCTTGTAACTGGAACACGGAACATTGCTCATGTGAGGTTTATACAGTCTGGACAGTTGCATTAACAACCTTGTTACTGCTCAAAGTTGTTCTCCATTTTTATTCATTGTATTGCGCATGGAACAGAGCGGGTTTTTCATCTGTCTCTGCTATTCTCTTTAAAATTGCACATTACCAGAATAAGAGAAGATCTGTTTACATATTGAGAGGCGAGAGGTGTTTAGAATTTCTATTTTTATTTCAAACCCTATTACAGAATTTTTTTAATGCACATTATTATTATTATTATTATCATTATCACCATTATCATCATTTTATAAGTAATAATGTGTGGTTGTATATTATAATAATAAAATGATATTAAGTTATACCAATATTTCATCTTTTTCCTGATCTCCCTTTTTCTTCTTACTATTTGACACAAGTCACAAAACAATATAGAGATGACAGTGAACAAAGAGAAGGGAATTCCTTGTTTGAAAGGTTATTAGTCTGTAAAACAATAATCAGCAATGCAAAAAAGGCTCTTGGTTTCAACTTAACTACTGCTGTGGCACAAAATTTGCCTGTATTGTGTTGTTATTAGTAGATACTAAAAACTGTAGACTTAATTGTTTGGGTAAAATAGAAGTAAATAAACTTACAGACGAAAGAGTAAAGACTGAAGTTTATGCCGTAAACTGTTTTCTCCCAGGTTCCAGCAAACCGTCACCAATTTACATCAGTTCCTATTCCTCACCAGCAAGAGAACAAAACAGACGACTACAGGTGACTCCCAAGTGCTCTTTGGAAACGAGGCCCAGCACATGGTGTTCAGTAGAACCTCGGCGGGTTTGTTGTGATCTCAGAGTGCTTTCTATAGAGTGTAGCCACAGCCGGTTGTGTTACTGGGCATTAATGCGCTTGAACTGACCGTTGCTTCTGTGCTTGTTAGCTCTGTTTCCTTTCTATAGTCACGTATTTTAGCAAGTTCTTGTGGTGGGATCTGAGACCACTTTTCTGACGGGAGCGCGGGGTTTTTGGGAGGGTGCGCTCGGGTGCTGTACTCTGCTCCAAAGCACGGTTCTGGAGAGCGACCCGCTGCCCGGTGCATGGGCAGCAGACGGGCTCAGCCGCTTGTCCTCCCTTTAGTTTAATTTAAAGATGAGGTTCATTTTCTGGAGGATTGAAACCTCTGTTACCATCATCATTGGTAGAGCTGCACTGAACTTTGTAGGGAAAGGTTCTGTATAATGTGTGTGCATCTGAGAAACAAATGTTTTCTCTGCTAATTACATTTTGAAAGCTTATTTTTCTACCGTTTTGCCAACAGCATCAGCAATTGTACTACAGCCAAGAAGACACCAACAGGAAAACCTACGACGCGTACAGATTGTACCTGCAGTCCCCGCATAGCTACGAAGACCCGTACTACGATGATCGAGTTCACTTTCCTGCTGCGTCGGATTACACAGCTCAGTATGGACTGAAATCAACCACAAACTACGTGGACTTTTACTCCACCAGGCGATCCTCGTACCGAGCAGAGCAGTACCCGGGCTCTCCCGACTCCTGGGTGTAGCATCGACAGCACGAACCGCGGAGCGTTTCTCACCTTGCTGGGGAAGCAATGGAATGGCCTTGTGTGCTGGTTTGGGTATGGATGTGAAAGTGAAATAAAAGAAGGAACAAGGAAGATTTTTTTTCTTTTCTTTTTTTTTT
>VWYH01010593.1:763286-776218 GCA_013399365.1 Pampusana beccarii
TGAGTGCGGAATTGTCAGGAAGAGAAACTGGAAGGGATGGGTTTTCGCTCTGTTTAGATGTTAGGTATAATTACTTGTAGCTCCTGTAGTCTGGTGAGGGTGTGGGCAACGTGATGAAAGGTTTGAGAATTGAGTAAAATGAATTTGGAAAGCGTGTAGGTCAGAGCAAATTAAAGCTGATTTTTTTTTTAATGTGAATAAAAGTCTTGTTCTGATAGTTTGTACAGAAAAAATAAAATGGATGCCCTTGTTTTATTGCTACTACTAGATGTCAAGATTGTATGCTCTTCCGTCTTGTAAATTTTTTCGTTGGTGTAAATATGGAGATGCCACATTGGTTTCAAGTGCCATCCATTTGTAATGCAGTGTGTCATTTTAAAAGGAATTTGAAACATCATGCACAAAAAAAATCCAAGAAAGTGTTATAAATTTTAAAAGGAGAAAAAAAAAAAACCTTTTAAAAATGAATAGTGTAATTTTGAAGCACAAAGTCCAGTCCGGTATATCTGCACCTCTCCCATTCCCTGCCTATTTCATAAGGAACTTCACTGCCATTTTCTATGCACATGGAATAACAATAAATATGGAAGTCTCATCCATGGAAAGCTGTGCCCTGTTCTTTTTTTCTTTTATTTTCTGTGTATGATATTTGGAAACAATTACCACGAATATGAAATCTGATTGCATGGCTTTAAGGAGGTTAAACGTATCAAAACCATTGGGCCACTTTCCCAGGCTTTTTCTGTGCATATATTCTGAATTTGTCAGGCTGGCAGACCAAAGTGTGAAATGATGCACTTTCTTCCTATTATTCCTTAGACTACTATTTTTACTTTTGATATGGGCAATCCAAGGTATTTCAGAACTCTACGCAGTTCTCTTCCCGTCACTCCTGTGCTTGCTCTCCCCAAGAAAATTAAGGTGATCTTGCTTTCGTAGAAATTATAGACTCCGTTTTTACTACATTCTGCTTGATTTATTTACAATAAAAATCTTTGATTATTTTAAGTAACTAAATCACAGACTTTCCTCATGCCTAGAGTCTCCTAACTTCACACTGTCTGAAACGGTAGTTATTGTTCCCCATTGTTTGGCTTTGGTTTTGTTTTCCGGATTGCTCAGTGCGATGGGAGCAGGTGAGCAGCCCCGCTCCCCGCTGCCCGCGGGGCCTGCACTGCCTTTCTCTCCTAAAAGTCTTCATTTTTTGTTTTCAGGTAGAAAACAGCTTCCATTTGCTTGACTGGGAGTTTGTTTCTCGTAGCGATAACTCCGCACTGACCTTTCATCATCGTCCTACCTGCAGAGTCCTCTGTGAGCTTCGGTACCCAGGCTGGTGCCAGTCAGCGTTGATTATCTGGTATGTCTGTAACCTACGGACGGTGGGAGCTCTCTGAGCCAAATGTACTTATTTGGCGTTTTATTGTCCCAGGAAGGTTTAAATTAGCTTCAGGTAACAAAATAATAGACTGAAAGGGTCATTGTTATTATTGGCCTCTTTGAATCTGTTAATACCTCTCCAAAAAAGAGGGAGGTACTCGAACAAAGCGTCTGGGTGATGCAATGATTTTTGTTTCTCATCTGAGGCAGTTTCATCAACGTCAAAACCAGCGAGGTTTGGGACAGCACCCCAAGTTTGCACTTTTTATGCTGTAGAATATTTATATATTGTTCATGGTGAGTTTTGTTTTCATTGGTCTCATTTATTTATGTATTTTTACACATTATGTCTTGGTGCTATACTGCTTAAAATGATCTGTACAGTGTATTTATTGGTTAATATCCTTTACGTGTAGTTTCAGACTGAATGTGTGGGAGGGGGCAGAAGTAGGGCACAGGTTCATTTCACTCTTCACTTCCGTAGTGCAGTCTGGCTTTGGGGGCTGTTTCAAAGTGTCAGGACTATAAATCTAAGCTGAATGCATTTGAATCTTGTGTTTGCAATTTTGTAATCAGATTGCTACTCCACTGAGGAAGATACAAGTTGTTTACTTTTTGAAAAAGTGGGGGTCCTTAGAAGGTGATGCTAATTTGAAGGTAAATAATAATAGTGCCCTGGGAAATTTAACACTTTGTTTCCACCTTTCTGACAGATTTTCTTTTTTTTTTTTTTGTGGTCATTACTCCTGCCTGAATTATCAGTGTCCATTATGAACAAGATTGGCAACGTAAGTTACACGTGAATGTTCGTAATTTCCATAGTCTGACCAGGAACTTTGGCGGATTGAGATTGTTACATACAAGTGTCCGTCAGAGGTGTTTTCCAGGTAAGAATGCAAACTTTAGTCCACTTTTGGGGAAAAAACAAACAAACCTGACTTTGTGGCCGTGGGTAAATGAGGGCCTTGGTGTTTTAGCCCGGAGCAGCCTGAATCAGGAGCAGGGGAATGTTCAGAGCCCTCTGTCAGGGGCTGCAGAGGGAGAATCTCCCCACATAACGCGGGTGGGAGAAGCCCCCTCTGCAAAAGCAGGCGGGAACCCGCAGCGAGGGGCTCATCTGCGCTCTTAGCATCGAAGGGCTGTTTGAGAGGTCCTTTATCCAGAGATACCATTACTGTGTTAGAGATTCTAAATATTTTACATTTAGGTGCATACAACTAACAGAGCATTCATCAGCTTAAAATGCACGTATTTTCAAAAAAGATGGAAGGGTTTTTTGCTCTTATTAGGTTTTTCAGGCTATCAAAAAAAATTAATGTTTACTTAGCTTTCGTTATGGCATTTTAATTAACAGTAGGGTTGATAATTACATCATAATTAGACATGCTAGTGTAATCATCCTAGATGTGTTATTTTCATAAAACCTAATCAGGTATGCTTAAAATGTGTAACTGGAACATTCTGGAGCTCTTTTAGATTAACCCCAGGAAACCAGCTCTGACTGGATTCTGTGAACGTGATGTAGGACAATCAAATCCACGGTCAGCTGTAGAGCTTTCCACACCAGACGTCAGTTCTGAAGCCTGCTGAAGGCCCTCCGGCCTGGGTGGGCCCCTGCGGTGTGTCCGCAGACCTGCTCCAGGGTCAGTGCGGGAACAGAGCGTTTCCCAGAGTAAACCTAGCGGCCAAGAGCCTGTGTTCTCAATTTTGAGAGGAAAACACGGAGACTTCTCTGACACTTGTGTGCTGCAATTTGAGCCTGCCGTGAGCACAGCTTTATTTATGGCAGTGTTTTAAAATGGGCAGCACCAAAACAGAGACAAAGTACCCATGGCACTGCGTCTCAAAGACTTTCTGTCAGTGATTTCAGCAGCTAGAGCATAGGTGGTAGGTGAAAAGCAATAGCATGTGTTTTCCCAATGAAAGAAGCCAGCTCTTTAAGTCTCTAGAAAGTAAACCACCTACAGATGAAATGTTGGCTCATGCCCTCACACAGTTGAGACAACAGCTTCCCTTGTCTGCGGAACCTGGTGGGTCTGAGACAAAAACACTGAAGATGAAAATGGAGGAGTCGGTCACATCTGTAGGCAAGCTCCAGGGACGATGTGAGGACAAGGAAAGGTATCAGCACAGGAATACCTTGTGGAGGTTTAAAATGCAACAGCTGCTTCAGAGACACCATCATGTGCAACTGCCCATTCCTTTGTTGAACATGGGCGTTCGTACACAATACTAGGGTTTCGGTTCTCTGTGTATGTTCAAAGCAGTTCTGTTTGCTCAGACCGCATGAAAAGTTGATTCAACTCCTACACGTTGTTTAAAGGAACAGGGAGTGCTCCCACAGCACGGGCAGACGGGTTAGCAGGGACAGGCGGGTTAGTGTGGACAGACGGGTTAGCAGGGCCAGGCGGGTTAGCGTGGACAGACTGGTTAGCAGGGACAGACGGGTTAGTGTGGGCAGACAGGTTAGCAGGGACAGGCGGGTTAGCAGGGACAGGCGGGTTAGTGTGGGCAGACGGGTTAGCAGGGCCAGGTGGGTTAGCGTGGACAGACGGGTTAGCGTGGACAGACGGGTTAGCGTGGACAGACTGGTTAGCGTGGACAGACGGGTTAGCAGGGCCAGGCGGAACCCGCTGCTCCCCGTCCTGCGCGCCCAGCGCGGTGTCCTCTGCACAGGTGTGCTGCGGAACTGCAGAGATAGAAAGGGTCTTGCTGGTTCTTAACGGCGGGGCTGGGTTTGTTTTTCGTGAGTAGGACGAGTGCGGGATGAATTATCCACCTGTCCGTCAGCACAAGGGAGTCGCGCACTGTGAGAAGATATTGATCTCCGTTAGGACTAAATACAAAAGACCTCCAGCTCATTACAAAAGGCTTGTGATCGAGTCACTGCATTGTCACACAGTCCATTTGACCATGTCCTAAAATTATTCAAATAGTTGAGTAAATCCAGAGTCTGCCAGAATGTCCAGGGAGATACGGGAAACTGAGATCATCACATCACATGAAATGCTGAATTACTACTGTTGTCAACCTCCCCGCTGCCCAGAAATCAATCCTTGTATACGAGTGCTTAATAAGGGAACAAAATATGCATTCCTTCAGTTTGGCTGCAAATTCTCCAGCACTCCTGTTGATCCAGATCCTATCTAAAGCCATCACTCATCCAGAGAGGTTATTGTCTGGTTTAAAATAAGATATATCCAATTTCAAATACTGCACACAATTATAAACCCATACAATGAAACAAGGATAATCTCATTCATCAGTTGTCCAAAAGGCATTTAGTTTATCTAGCTTGCTAATATTACTAAACATTCAAACGTTGGAAACAACAGCAAAAATTTTAATTGTATAGGTATGTTAACCCCTGCTCATGCCTGAGACTAAGACCTACAGGGGAAATTCTGTTATAACCCTGCTCCTTTCACATTCCCTGTAGCATCCATCCTGTTTGTTTACCGGTTATATATTTTGACAATGAAGCTTGTAAAAAAGACTACGCAAAATGACTCTCAGATGTTCTTTTAAACTGTTCCCATATAGCACAAGTAAAGTTTAAGTCCATTTGTCTGAAGGAGGTTGAAAATGACCCATATTTGAAACCAAACCTGCAACTCGCCAAGTGTGGCCACGAAGGCCGTTTGGCCGCCGTGCAGGCCGCGCTATCCTGTGGGGCTGGCTGGGAATGCAGGGCTGTCGGCACAGGCAGTCCCTGTAGCACACAGCCGCTGTCCTGCTCTGGGGACAAACGTCCTGAGATGGAGATTTCCCTCTGAAGAGCGCGAAGCTGCCCCAGCGATGCAGGGGGGTGCACGCTGTGCGGTTTGCAGAGGAGATGTGAAGAGCTGGGAACGCTCATCTCGGCCTCCCAGCTCCGTGGGTCCTGCGATGCTGAAATCCTCTGCTTCGTGACGCCGTCCAGCGGCAGCCCATCTGTACACTTACCTTTACAAGAATATCCAAAAGTTCCGTTTCCCATCGAGTACCAGCCCCAGGGACACCTGCGGTTTGCTTGTCCTCAGCCTTCACCCGCACACTGAGGGACGGCTGCCGTCTAGTTCACAACGTGAGTCTTCTCATAGCTGTCCTAACAACACGGACGAAAATGGGTGGACTCAAACTAATTCTGAACATTCAGCTTCAGCGTCTTTGTATAATTTTCACGACATTCTGCGAAGACTATCAATTATAACATTTTCCTTTCATTAAACTTTCGTTTTCATTCCTCTGTGCACATACAGCAACTACATTTTAGCTCTGTCCTACTGCAGTGCTGCCCCAGCCCTGCTGTGGATCCCAGCCAGCCGGACACGCGCAGGGGCAGGTCGCGGCTCCCCCGCCTCCCCGCTGGTTGGTGGCCATCCCGTAACCGCTGCTGCTTCAGGACGCTGCTGCTCCAGTGGCGGTTACTGGGGAGTTGAATCCATTTCTACCCACCACAGAAAGGCACATTTCTCATTTACAGCGGGGTCCAGTAGGAACTTAGGTATGGGCAGGAATTAATTGCCATTCAGTTACTGTCACATGCCCTCTAGTGGCCACTCACCCTGTGACAAACAGTTGCTTTCGGGTATTTGTTCAGAAATGTAGAAAACGATAAAGAGTAATTTGCAGTTGGCTGGTTCCAAGGAGTTCAATATCACATGACAGGTAAAACCTCCAAGATACTAAAAAATATATGCTTTCCTTTGCTTCCCAGCGTTAAGCTCTTCTCCGAGAGTGAAGGTCCAAGGCCATGATCAACAGCAACAAGCCCTCATGTTTAACCTTTGAGGAAACAAGTGTTGCTGTTGTGATATGACAGAAATAGTGAAACCTGTGTAAGGGCTTCCATACAGCTCAGTGTGTTGCCATTTAATTCTTTATAATTGATTCACTTATTCCACTACTTAGTAATTATTTTTTTTTTGACAAGGACACTTAGGTGGATAAAAGGTGATGACAAAGGTATATCTTTCTAGTCAATCTCTCAAAAAGTTTGGTTCTACAATCCGAAATGAGCCAGTAAGGTATATCTCCTGAACGATGTCCCTTTCCCTCCCAGCACTGTCACACCGTGCCTGGACGCCTCTGCTCCTCCTGCAGGCTGTGAAGCACCTGGCATCGGATCAGAGCCAGCACCTGAACTCCTCGGCTTCCCCAGGAGAAACAGGTCAGCTTTACAGGTAGGAAACCAGACTTCCTACACATTTTGTCAGATGCATAATATGTGTGCTAGTCAATAATTATATCCATGTAAAAATCACTGCATGTATGGCTGCCTTCACTAGTTGATCTTTTCCATGCTTTAGATACTTAACAATAATGTTCTTTGCAACATTATTAACTTTATGCTGAACTACTATAAACAGACGATAAAACCAAGGACAGATTAAAAAAATAAAGAACCATGTACTAATAAAGAAGTCATATACCTGCACCAGAATATTTTTTGTCTCCGTCATGCTCCTCCTGCAGCATCTAAAAATAGCAATATTGACTCAATTGAAAAACGCATTGCCTATCTGTAACTGAGCTTAAGAAGCAGCAATGGTATTTCACCATTCAGTTACCAGATGCGCAGACAGTATCAGTTTATACCAGTAGCCACAAATGAGTAATTCAGGCGTTTGAAAATGAGCAATACTGGAGATCAGGTGGATAAGGGAAAATACTGCAGAGTCATGAGCAATAGGTTTAACAAGAGAGATATGAATTAAAACATGGTACATGAGGAAGGTATTCCATGTGCCTGTGTGCTGGAGTGCTTGTTTTAGATGTCAGCTGTGCCTGCTGTATAATTACACTAATAGCCGTTAGCTGGATTA
The DNA here is from genome assembly GCA_013399365.1 of Pampusana beccarii. Taxonomy (NCBI): domain Eukaryota; kingdom Metazoa; phylum Chordata; class Aves; order Columbiformes; family Columbidae; genus Pampusana; species Pampusana beccarii. Next base: position 770,471 of record VWYH01010593.1, read on the forward strand.
GGTCAAGCAATCAGACAGTCTGCTTGGAAAAATGTTGATTCTTGATTCTGCCAAGTGACTTTTCAAACTTTGCAATCAGGTAATAACTCACCTGTAGAATGTAGGTTCTGGAGGAATTGTCATAAAAGGTGAAAGAATACCACTTCAAAAAAAATTGTGTGACTACTGTCTCTTTATCACAGTGAAAATTCCGTGTCTGTCCCCACGTTTTCCCACATCTACCTCCATTACGGAAAAGAAAAACCCAAACCACACGTTCTAAAAATACTTAGAACTATTACAATGTAAATTCCATTCCTAATTCAGTCATTCCCAGGCTCCTACCGTTAAAATAAATCTATCCCCAGCATCAGAAGAACATCTCTGAACTCTGATGTTCCTTCGTTCCGGACTTCAGTGGAAACAGGGCTGAGGATGGCAGGAAAAGGAGATTTAAACTGCACCATCCCAGGGTCACAGGAGAGTCATTCTCTCGCTCTTTCATCCCACCCAGACAAACCAGTGTAATAACTTCCAACAGAAAAAGATCTAAATAAATTAAAGCATTCAATAAATCAGATCTAGAAATCTAAGCTTAAACATTCAATCCAGCAAATCCAAATCTAAACCTGCTTAGAAGTTCTTTCTTTCAATCAGTTTTATAGAGGTTGCAGAAGATTTTACAGGAAGCGTGGATGAGAACTGCTATGGCTTTTGTGTCTGAGTAGGAATATTGTTTTGTTTTTAACTCAAAAGCCAGGAAGGACTGGTTTGGACACTGAAGCAGGCTTGTAGGCAATGGGTAGAGGCGGTTACCTCACTGTCAAAGCCAGAGTTCCGAGCAGAGCCACGAAGCCAAGGTATCTTGTTATTAGTGTCATGGAATCAAAAGAATCCCAACAGTTCAAGTGCCAAACTCCGGGTTTGGGCTGAGGGCACCGAGGGGACAGAGCGATGGAGAAGGGACAGGGCGGTGGAGAAGGGACAGAGCGATGGAGAAGGGACAGGGCGNGGAGAAGGGACGGGGCGATGGAGAAGGGCCGGACGCCGAGCCCGCACACAGGACGTGGAAGCTGCAGCAAGGTAACCAGCTCACGCGGGTTGTCAGGTTCTTCTGCTCTCTCTGCTTTATTGATTTTGATTTTCTCACTCTTGCTTTTCTTCCCCGCTATTTCTTCCTTATCCTACCAGCAGATTCAGCAGCATCTCCAAGATAACATCATTTTTCTTCCCAAAAAAGTGAAGTAGGCTATGTCAGCACATTAAAAGAACAGCTGTTTACAAAAAGTATCCCTGGAGAGGGTTATGTCTGATCCGAGCTCTAATGGGGCCTTAAATCTGAAATCAAAGCACCATGCATGGGAATCACTGCCCCAACTTGCTGAAGTGTGGCAGTGGTTAAATACTGAAGTTCATGGCTCTTTTCCAGTGCCTGCCTGAGGACTGCACCGCTGCTGGGAGCAGAACGACAAGGATGTCCCAGGTTCGCTATTGCGTGCTGCAGCTCCTGGGACTGAAACCTGTTGGCAATATCTAATAGTGACTTGTATGCAAGTTCTAGAACCTTCTGATACCTGAGCAGTGTAAGGAGACACTGACTTGGGTTCACTTGTCGTTGCTATCAGCAGATGCAGAGAAAGCAAATGCTTTATTATCTTAAGGGAAAGCTCCCAAATCATTCAGCTCTGATATGAGGAAGGTACCGTATGCAAGTTCATTTAAATAAACTGAAAAATCAATGTTTCTCTGCTGAGGCAGAGTAGCATTAATACGAAAAATCCTTACTACTGAACAAATACTTCAGAAATAGTTTCTTTTGTTATCTCTCCTTCAGACTGATTTGTCTGATTCTTTCCCCAATCGATATTGTCACCATCATCATTTCAAGCAAAATACTTGTTGGCAGAGACATGCAGTACTATTGACTTTAATATTGGCAAAGTAAGTTGTTTTTCTGGGGAGGAAATTGCAGCATTTCAAAGCTATTTCCTGCCTCATACACACAGAACTAAAATATCAAATAGACTTGGCTTAGAGTGAATGTCCTTTAACATTTTCTGCTCTAAAAGTCCAAGCCAACAGTAGCTACCCATAAGGCAGCTGTTGTGCCATAAATCCTTACTGGTTTTTTATTCCATATTCTCTTCCACTTTTTCTGCTTTATTTCCCCCTTCTTTTGATTCCACCTAATCACATCCTATTTTTACATTCTCTCTCTGCTTTTAGTTGTTGAGATGCAAGAACAAGAGAATCCCGAAGAAATCATGAGACTAATGATTTTTTTTCTTCTTCTGTGTTTTGCTTTGAGAATCTCTAAAAGAGCTGATTTTTGTGAAGAAATGCTTTGGCAGAGAAGAGCAGAACATGTTTACAGCATTCTAGAAAAATCTCTTTGGCATTACGTGTTATGCTTTCGGCCGCTGCTCGCAGGCACGCGGAGCAGTCCCATCGCAGCCGTCAGCGTCGCTCTGGCTCCCGCGGGGCTGTTCTTGCGCGACTCAGAACCCACCAGCGACGTCTGCGTAGCGGCTTTGCCAGCCACCGAGAGCGGCAGCGCGGACACGGGCAGCAGGGGACATGGGCAGGGGACACGGGACATGGGCAGCAGGGGACACGGGCCCCAGGGGACACGGGCAGGGGCCCCGGGCAGGCGCTGGGAGCGCTGCGGGCCCCAGGGGCCCCGTGTCTGCGCACCCGGGCACAGCAGCACCACAGACACAAGAACGCGCCAGCACTCATGCTGAACGCTTCTTCATCTACAGCGCGGTTGACAGCGCGGATGGCAAACAGCAAGAGGGTGTTTAAATACTGACAATGAAAGCGTGAAGAAATTTATCAAATAAATAATTCCAGATTAGCGATATCTACTTCCAGTTCCTACGTTTCATTGTAAAGTTATTACAATCAGACATTTCTCTTGGGTGATGCTACTCCTACCTAGGACATTTATTTTGGACAATGCTATTTCCAAACAGGATGGAACAGGATTAACTGCCAGAGCTCTGAGATGATGGAAATCACAGACAGGATGCAGCAAATCTTACTGAGTAACAGTTTACAGTGGAGTTATTTCAGAACTAGGTATTAATTACAGAAAAAGCTTCACGTGTAGTAGGAAAAAACATTTGAAGCCAGGTCCTTTCGTGTTCCAGCCAGTGCTGCTCTTCAACCCCTGCAGGGTCTCCAGCCGCCACCCTGCCTGAGATCCATCTGAGGCAAGAAAAACTGTTTGTTCAGGTATCTTCATCAGCGACCCTGTTTAAACAGAAGGTACCACGTTTCATTAACATTCTGTAACCAAGTTGTTTGTTTCTTATTTAAGAAGGAAAATAATGTAAAATCACACATGAAAAATCTGCTTGTGCCATTCAGTGCTGGGAAATTTTTAACTGAAGCCTGCTATGACTAATTATACCTATTTAATATATTAAGCAACAAAGAAAAATAGTGGATATTCCTAGTTTACTGCAGTTTTGAATGTCATTGGCATAGCTATAGAATGTTATCACTGACGTTACCACTTGGAAAATGTGTCTGTTTAACGCGCCACAGTCACTTTATGGGCAGACCGTGTTAATTGGGGGAAGTTACGGTGCTGCTGAAGGCAAAGAGGCTTCCTTGTGGCCAGAGATACAATTTCATACCACAGCTTTTCAAAGAGCAAATGAAATTCAGGACAGATTTTCTGAATGATGAACTGGATCTTTTGGCTGAAGTGATGAAACACTTGATAATTTAAATATTATGACAGGTGGGCATTTTTAATAAATTGGGTGAAACTTTTATGCAGGTTAAGTAACACAACTTATTACTAAGGATTAGATAATTTAGAAGGGTTTGTTAAAAGCTGCATTGTTGTATTTTTGAAGCGTGACAGTAAGTTATAACAGGCCTGGAAACAAAGGGGGTTTTGAGACATTTTTTGATATGTCTGTAGCACGTAACAGAGAGAAGGTCCTGTGTCTGGCAGCTGGCAGTCCTGGGGCTCGATTCCAGAGGGCACGGAGCTCACCGTGCACAGCCGGAGCGTTCAGAGCGTTTTGAAACCGATTGTAATGGATTCGTGCTCGTGCCCGAGCAATAAGAGCCTGTGAGTGCCCCCGTGGCCTTTTGTCCCGCAGCAGCTGCCGGCGCGCCCGCCAGGACTGGATGAAGTGGTCCAGGGGCCCTCCCCAGCGCCAGCAGCACCTCTTCAAAACCAGGGTGCGTTTCGGGAACCTGCTCGGATTGTTCGTGGGCAAACTCAGCAGTGCAGAGGTGGTCACGTCCAAAATAGTGCAGTTCAAACAGAAAATTAAAATCTAACCTGTACAATGGTGGTCTCCAGACATTTTTGATGGCGCACGCCTCTCAGTAAAAAGAATTTTGAGCCCACAACCCCAATATATGTATAATAACTGATAAATTACATACGTTGTATAAATTATTGATAAATAAAATATATAAACTACTATATAAATTATATGAAGTACGCTATAACAAATACACTAAAATAGACATTTTAAAAGGTTGAGATAAAGATTAATTTTAAAAAATTATTTTATTTATTAATGGTACAATAAACCTTTTTGCTCTCACAACAGTGATAATGGACAATATAATATTAATAACAATTACAATGTTTTAGTGAGAGCTATATGATTGAATTTGCTTCATTATTTTTTAAAGTATTGTTTTAACACTTTGTGATACAGCAATTCCAAAGCATCATTCTAAGTCCAGTTTGTTTTCATACTTGGGCTTAATGGCTGTCCCAGCTGGGGAAAAACAAACAAACAAAACCTCACAAAGGTGCGCGGGTCCAAATATTCTAGAAGTGCATTGCTGGCTGCACTTACTGAACCGTGACGGTCATTATGCACGCTCATCTGCTAATTATGCAAAGGCTTTTCTTGAACTCCGGCCAGTAAATTTGCAGCTTCCCTGATGTTAATCAGCTGTTCTTGCAAACCAATGGAAAGGTGCTGCACGGTGTCAGAGGTTCTGGTGACAGAAGGAACATGGAGACTCAGGAGCTGAACGCGCAGCCTCGGGTTCTGGGGAAACCAGTGAGGAAGCTGGAACAGATGGACAGAAGCGATGACAGCGTTACAAAAGAGACCATAAAAAACGAGACGCACAGACCGGCCCCGGCCTGCGCCTGGCTCTACGAGAAACTGGCTGCACGAATCACTAAACACGCAGAAAAGAGCCGTAAGTGGACCTGTTCTCTTCGTGCTGGAAAAAAGGCTAAGTGGGAAAGCATTTCGGAGGCCAGGTTTGATTCCCAAGCACTTTAATCTCTGCATGTATTTATTTATCATACTGTATTTAAATGAGAGGGAGAAAAAAGCTAAAGTTCTGGTTTTTACTTGTGTGGAAAGTGATAAAAGGGATGACAAAATCAGGAACTGAAGAATGCAAAACATGACAAGGAATTATTGAACCGAAGGGATGCATCAGAGTAACAGACGATGCACCGTTCGGTCCAAAGCCATATGAACACAGAGTTTTGCTAGATGGGAAAAGGTGCCTAAAACAGAGAAACCTTGCATTCTAGTACAAACCAGATGTGGGACTTGGAGGAGACATGAACAGTTATGGGATAAAGAGAAGTTCATACTGAAATAAGAGGTAAAGAACCTATGCAATGTATGGAAGATCACACGTGTAACACCCGCAGTGCACCAGCCCCGCTCCCCTGGCGTGGGTGGAGCCTCGGCCGGGCGCTGTGTCCGGACCCGCCCCGCGCCGCCGCACGGGGGCGCTGCGCACGGCCCGCCCGCCATG